>JANBOH010000002.1:0-157404 GCA_027478445.1 Coemansia asiatica | reverse complement strand
TGTTGCTGCTGCTGCTGTTGCTGCTTCTGTGCTTGCTTTCTGCAGATCGTGAGCTGGCGCTGTCATCTTGGCACCCATGCAAGTCTGTGTGTTCTGGCTGGCCGTCGAGCAGCGGCGACTGCTGTGCAACACTAGAAAAAGTAGCGCTGCTGCCACTGCTATTGTTCTGACGACCAGAATCGCCTGACGTTTTTGCTGTGTTTGCTGCATGCGACGCGCCAGAAGAAGAGCTCTTTAGCAATGACTCGTTGGGATCCGATGCCGCGGTAAGGCCAGCATCTTTGTCCGACAGAGCGAGGTGATCTGGCAGATCGCTAGATATGATGTCAATCTCGTCAGTGTCTGCATGCCGACTAAGACGGCGTACAGCCTCAGTGATATCGGGCGCCGACGACCTACGCGACAAGACGCTGTAGTGGCTCTTGCGCGCCTCCGCCTGCTGGGCAGAGTAGCCAGCGAAACGCCGTCCCTCGCGCTCGCAAGAGCTCTGAGTCGGAGAACTGTAGGCGACGCCAAAAAGGCCGTGGGCAGTAGAGCGCAAAAGCGGCTCCCTAGGCAAGGGCGTTTGGTGCATGTCAGAAACAAGGTCATCTCGCGTTTGTCGCAGCTGAGCAGAGCTGGTCCGGAACAGCCGGTGCAAGGGCTGCATTTCTCTGTTGCTGGCTGGCCCACTTGTGCCTGCAAGCCCCGTGGCAGATGCGATGGGAGCGGTGCCAAAGTCAAGCCCTGCGCCAGCGTCCACACCAGTACCAGTACCAGTGCCAGTATCAGTGCTAGCGCCAGCACTGGGCAGCCTGTCTTGATTCGAGCCGGCTCCAGAGCCTAGGCCGAGAAACATGCGTCCGATACGCAGCCGACGTAAAAGCCCCTTCTCGCCCGCAGAGGTGCGAGGGCGTGCGGCTGGCTCGGTGCTCTCCTGGCTGCGATCGTTGCTCGATTTCGAGGCCACTCGCATCAGCACCTTTGACTTTGCCATGGTTCCAGGCTCAATATTATCGTGGTGTGCGAGTCGATGTGATAATGATGGCGATGATGATGATGATGAGCGCGTATTTCCGGTTCGTTGGTATGCTCGCCAAGCCTGGTCTCACTCGATGGATTGTTGGCCGCGTATAGGCAGGCTGTGCAAAATAAAGAGGAAAAAGGAAGAAAGAAATTGATGTACTGGTGCTGGACTAGGCTGAGCTGACGATTATCGATAAACAAACAAGTTTTGTCTTTGCTCAAACTCGGCGCAAGTATGTAAAATATGAAAAAAAGGCTATGGAAGCAAGAATAAGCAAATAAAACAGCTTTTTAACAGAAAGGGTACTCTGCTCCCTCTCCCTTGATGCTCTGGAGCAGATAGCTGGTCGTTTGTCCTCGTTGCTTTTTCTGCTTCAAAAAGGCCTGGATGGCAGAGAACAGCAGGTGTGGCTGTGGTGCGTGCTTTTTTTGTATCTATGTGCGTGTGCGTGAGTGTGTGTGAAACAGTTGCTGAAAGCACCAAAGATGGCTCTCTGCTAGACCTATGCGTGCAATATACAATGTTAAAAGGCTGATTTAAATTAAAGAAATACCAGACTAAAAAAAAACAAAAGGGAGCTTGAGTTTTAAAGAGACCAAGAAGAATGCCATAAAGCTCTCTTGATGCATGAAGCAAAAAAAAAACATATACACGCATCCGGCGCAGTCGACAAAAAAAAGGGAGAAAAACAAAAATATGAGCTCACGTATTGCACTGGGCTGTATGCAGATGCAGTAACAGTCAAAGACCAAGCTGCTATATGTTTTTTTTGTTTCTCGTTGTGCTAGCTGGTGATTGTTAAGACGATGCGCTTTTGTTTGTTCTATTGAATGATTCAAGACTAGCTTTTTTTTTGTTCACAGAGATCGAGGTATTAAGCTTTGGCTTGTCTGCTTTCCCTGTTAAGACAACGCCGATATATCCATCTTTATGTGAGCAGCCTGTTTTTTCCTAGGTGGGGAAGTGTGTAGAATGGCCTGTCTTACAACAGCTTTGGATAATATTTTATAAACGCGCAAAGCGTGTGCGCAACATTGACGTCAATTCTTGCGGAAAACAGTGATCGGCAGCAAGGACAAAAAAAAAAAGAAAAAGTGGTTTTTATCAGCGGAGCGGTCCGGGACTGTCTCCGCTTCCATCCAACCATGTTGAGACAAACATGCCTCGTGCGGAACTGCCCATCCACATGGTTGTTTGCGTTGTCAGTATCAAAAAAAAAAGCGTCAGCAACCACCAAACACATCAAGCAGCTGGAAACCCCGAAAAAAAACAGCAACTCAAGGCTACTGCTAGATTTTAAATTGTCTTGACTGATTGGCTCTTTTGATCACGCAATTGCCTCAGGAACTCTAAGTTACAAGAGTGAAAATATATACATATTAAAAGGGTGAGTGCTTTTTTATTCAACATAAAAGTATTAGATTACATTTCATTACCTTTTTATCCCTTTCATTCTTTTATATTTCTTTGGCAGAAAAAAACATTAGAGTTTTTTTTTTGCAAACACAATTATCGGCTGATGCGTATTGGTGGATTCAACAGATACCGCAATGCAGTTGGCACAGTAGCCAGGCGAGAAGCCTGGTACAGCGAGCTGACACTCAACACAGCGAATTCCATTGCCAGCGATGGACTGGCAATCGACGACAAGTATCTGTATGTAAAAGCCGCAAATGGCCATGCGCTTCAAGCTATAGACAAAGGCAGCCCAGGAAAGCTGGGGACGCAAACAGAGATCTTGGCTAGCTCGATGGAGCAGATCGTCGACTGGACAACTGCGCCCTACGACAATAGCCTAGTTGCTGCATGCGACAGCAAAGGCGCAGTCGAGCTGTGGAACGATTGCAAGCCAGTGGTTGCTATCAACGCACACGAGATGGCTGCTTGCAATAGTGTCCGCTTCCATCCGACCGTGGCTGGCGTCTTGGCCACCACCTCAAACAGCAGCAGCTCCGCAAAGAACAGCAGTCTTAGGCTGTGGAACATCAGCTCAAGCGCAAACTCTGCTTTTTGGGATTGTGCAGTCGATGGCATTGTCGACTCTATTGCAATCAGAGGCGATGGTCAGCTTTTGTCGGCCAGCACTCACGACGGACTGATTCTGCTTTTCGACCCAAGAAATGGCTCTGCATCGGGCGGCTCTGCCATAGCCAAGACCGCGTCCGTCTACGCAGCGGGACGCCCTACTCGTTGCATATGGCTTGGCGACAAGCCGTATCTGCTTTCGACCGGGCTTTCGCGGATGCGAGAGCGCTCAGCTGCGCTCTGGGACCAGCGCAACCTTGCCAAGCCCTTGGCATCGCTTAAGCTCCAGCAGTCCACAAAGCCGCTTATCCCGCTCTTTGACGAAGACACGCAGATCGCGTATCTGGGCGAGAAGGGCGACAACACCATGCGCTGGGTGGACGCAGACCCATCGTCAGCAAATCCTCTGGCCGAGCTGGGGTCGGTCGTGCTGCAGTCGCAGATCAGCGGGTGTGCCCTGATGCCAAAGAGAAGCCTCAGAGTCATGAGCGGCGAAATAGCCAGGGTCCACGTAGTTGTTGAGAACAGCGGTGCCGGCACAGGCTCTGCTGTAATTCCGATTTCTCACGTTGTGCCGCGAAGGTCTTATCTCGATTTCCATGCCGACCTTTTCCCAGATACCAGAGCGCCGTTTCCTGCGCAGTCGTTTGAGCAGTGGGTCGCACAGGAGCCCTTCACCATTCCAAAGGTGTCCTTGGATCCATCGCTTGCTGCTGCCTCGATGGAAAACGTCCGCCGTCGCTTTAGCACGCCTGCTCTTTCGCAGCAAAGCGAGCCATCGGCTGCAGAGCCTGCAGAGTCTGTAAAGTCGGCACCCAAGCAGCCAGACGCGCCTATGCAAAAAGCAATGCCAACCCCAGAGCCGACGCCAATTACCGCTGCAGCTGTGGTAAGTCCGCAGGACACTTCGAAGCCGGCGACAGGTGCAGCTACACACACAAAGACACCAGAGCTGGCCAAGGAGGCTACAGTGCCTGCAGTTTCTGCAGTTTCTTCAGCACCGGTAGCTCCTTTAATGGTCTCTCCCGCTCCACAAACAGTAAAGTCGCCGACTGTTTCCAAGAAGCAATGGCGGCCAGCAAAGCAGGACAACGCGCGGTTCAAGTATATCGAGGGGTTTTTGTATCGCCCTAGCCTGCACTACACAAACATTAAAAACGTGAATCTGCGCTTTTCTCAGGAAAACGATCCTCTTCGCGTGAGCTCCAAATTCATAGCCGTTGCATGCGAGGGCGCTGGCGGCCAAGTGGGGATCATCCGCAGAGACTCTCCAGGAAGAGTGCCGACAAAGCTCCCGACGATCGTGCATGGCTCGAGCGTTGTCAGCATCGAGTTCGATCCATTCGACCCTAACGTCGTTGCTACAGCAGGCGTCGATGGCAAGCTGCAGATGTGGCGCATTCCAGACGCGCCGATGAGTGAGGACACAGTCTTTGAGCTAGCAGAGTACATCTGCATAACCGCAGACAGGATCCACCAGATCCAGTTCCACCCATGGGCGCCGGGCGTTGTTGCTGTGCTTGTCTCCGATGCAGACGAGCAGGCCGTGTACGTCTACCATGGGCTGATGCTCCACTTTATCGTTGGCAAGACAAAAGATGGTATACACTCATTTGCATGGTCTCCCGATGGCGAGTGTATCGTGCTAGCGACGAAAACGAGTCGGCAGCTGCGTATTTACAGCCCGCGCACGCAGGACCTCATGGCAAAAGGTCCGTCAATGGACAGCATTCGTCCATGCCGCATTGCCTGGGTTAACAACAGCCGCATCTGCCTCAGCGGATTCGGACACGGCAGCCAGCGCCAGATTGCTATCTACGACTCTGAGGATCTGTCAAGGCCGCTGGCCAAATCAACAATCGACGTCGGACCAGGTCTCCTGGTGCCTCTGGTTGATGCTGACTGTGGCATCGTGTATCTCGATGACCGTGGCAGCCGGTTAATACATGCCTTTGAGCTGGTTGACGACAGTCTGTTTGCGCTTCCCAAGCTGGAGTGTTCCGAGCCCAGCCTTGGCCTGGCAATGCTTCCCAAGAAGTATGCCAACGTAGCAAAGTGCGAGGTCAGTCTTTTCTACCGCCTTAACTCCCAGTCTGTAGAGTCAATAGGCTTCCGCGTCCCGAGGAAAAGGCCAGAGTATTTCCAGGACGATCTTTTCCCAGACACGCAGGACGTCGAGACCCCGGCGGTGCACTCCGCTGCATGGATTAGCGGAACCATGGCATCGCCTCACTTGATCAGTCTGTGTCCTCAAGGCATGGTTCCTCTTTCGCAGGCACCGCCAGAGGCTATTCGTAGACCCACTTTCCAGATCGAGGCAGAAAAGTCCCAAGACAACACCAAAGATGCCATCTCGGCGATGCTGAGCCGCGTTGATATCTCTGACGAAGAGAGATTCACTCGCAGTGATGTCGATAGCAATGGCTCAGGTTCGGACTGGGACGACTGAGGCTGATCGCATGTGTCAGCTGGGCTATGGCTTTGCTTTAGCAGAGTTGATGTCAAATCGACTGTCTGTGCGAAACCATAAGCCATGATATTATTTCATTGACAACGAAAAAAAAGTACGAAAAAAGCTGTGACTGCGTGAGCCGATTTATTTGCTATTAAAGCTATCTCTCTCTTTTTTTAACCTGTGCTAGACACCATTAAAAATAACAGCAATAATACACAATGAACGGAGGAGACGCCCAGGCTTACTCCCAGCTTCAGCTTCAGCAAAGACTGCATTACCAACAGCAACAGCAACAGCAACAGCTGCTTCTGCTTCAACAGCAGGCCATCAGTGCCAATAGCGAAGGTGGCCACCTCACTGCTGCTCCCCGGTTGATTGCAGAAGCACAGTACCATGCGGTCGGCTCTCTTCTGCAGAGCCTGGGACGTCTCGAGCAGACAGGCGATAAGTTTTTTGAGTCGCTTGCTTTGGTTGGACAAGGTCCTCCATCGCTGCTTGCTGCTCAGCTTGTGACCATGTCTCAGATTTGCCAGCAGATGCAGGAAACAGCCAAGAACACAGCCATGCTGAACATACCAGCGGGCATAGCAGATCCGGTCTTTGTTGAAAAGACCAATGTGCTTCCTCGGAAACAAAGGTATGAAGGCGTCAGTCTAAACGATGCAGGCGAGCTTGAGGCATGGGTTCAAGGAACAGCCAAGCAAACAGGCGACCTGTTTGCGGAGCGAAGACGAGTGGCTGCAAACATCAAGGCCGCGCTCTCCGTGCCGCCTCCAAAGCCCTTGAGTCTCTGAGCCCCTGAGCATCTAGGCCATTCGAGACATATATGCATATGCTAAGTTTAAACAATTTTTTTTTGCAATAAAGTCAAACTCTCAATGTGCTATTTCTAACCATTAGACTTCTTTTTCTTTAGCTAGAACAGGCTGCAAGCTTGCCAAGCAGCGCGCCCTCTTTTTCTGTTAGTCTGGGCTCGATGTATGCTCTAAAATTGGCCTTGTCGGACTGGACGACTTGGCGCAGGAAAGAGCCAAGTGTTTCGTTGAGATCCTGGTTGTATATGGGGTCTGCCAGCACGTCCTCGTCATCGTCGTCATCGTCGCCCTCGTCCATGTCGATTCCTCCATCGATAAACTCGGACAAATAGTCATATTTGCCGCCAAAATCAGCGTCATCGTGCAAGCCGTAGTCTGCATCGTCTTCCCAGTCGTCTGCATCAGCGCCATCGCGGCCCAGATCTGCTTCGTCGATAACGGCGCTTAGACCAGCCCCGTCATGGCGCGCAAACGTACTTCCAACATCCATTTCGATCTCTGCCAAAAGGAGCTTGATAATCTTTGCTGCGGCTGGGATCTGCGTGTACTGGTCGGGGTTTGTGCGCGAAATGGAGCGCGTAACGATCTTTCCCTTGTTTGCCGCATTGGGAATGAGATCGCCCTGGACGACAAGCCCTGCGACGCGTGGGTCTTCAAGCGCAAAGAGACGGGTCAGTGCAACTGCCGATACCTTGCGGCTGTAGTAGCCCTGAATGTCGAGGAAGTTGCGGAACCATGCATCCAGCACAATCTGCAGGCCAGAGCGGCCCTCAAAGGCCATGCTGTCAAGCAGGCCGATGACCTCAGCAGGATGATGCGCCACGAGATGCGCATAGAGCGGAAGCAGCGACGAGGTGAATGAGGAGGTGCGCGCCGTCGCTAGACGCCCTGTGGCCACGCGCACCAGCTCAGCGAGGACATCGCCGGAAAGAAAAGCACGGCACTTCATCACAACCTTTGTCGCCAGATCGCCTACAAACAAGGCAGCCGACTCCGATACGGTTGGGTCGAAAAGAACAGAGATAAAGCGTATTACCAGCTCCAGTCCAGAGACGCCGGTCTGGTCGTGCCAGCGGGCGATGCGCTCTGCGTCCTTCTGCACAAAGTACTTGAGGCACGTCTGACCGCTCTGGAGAACCTCGTTGTCGGAGGAGGCAGAGAGGACCTGCATCAGAACTGGGAAAACGGTGTCTGTATAGCCCTGTGGAAGGGGCATCGGGCCTCCCTTGATAAGCCCGGCAAGCAAGTCGATGCCTGACGCAACGGTGGAGCCATCGCTGCTCTGTGACATGGCGCTGCCAATGACCGGAAGAGCGCGCTGAGCAAAGGCCTCGGATGCCCGAGGGTTGCCAGCCATATCCTCAACGATGTCGATGACAATGCTTGTCAGCAGAACGTCGCCTGGATACTTTTGCCAGACGCCAATGGCTATTTCGCTAATCACCGGCTCCAGCGACGCAGTTATCTCTTGGTCTACACGCAGGGTCGCGTGCAGGGCGTCAAGCGCGATGTGAGCAGAGTCCTCGGTAAGCTGCGGAATGATGCTTGCAAGCCCAGTTATAAACGGACCCTGCTGCGGCCTAACTGTATCGGCAGGCAGATGTCTGCTGAAATTGCCAATTGCACGGACAGCGCTAAGGCGCACTGCCGGATGCAGCTGCGTATCAGCGACTGCCTTTGCGCATGCGTCCAAGAACGCGACCGCGATACCAGCGGGAAGCATCTTTGCAAAGCTGGAAGCAAAGATAAAGGCGCGGCCCTGGCCAAAGGGACATTGCGGGCTCTGAGCCAGGGGCCAAACGTCAGTGTCAAACAGAGCGCCAAGCTCGATTACGGGTGTGTCTGACTTGCTATGTCCCTGCTGCTCTATGATACCAGAAGACACAGTGCCAATGACCCACAAGATCGCTTCGCTTACCAGCCACCAGTTGCCGTTCTGCTCTAGACGCCGCTGCTTAGCGACCTGTGACCGCTCAAGCGCAGCAGAGCCTAGCGCACTTGCAAGCGCAGCAGGGAACGATGCGTCGAGGACCTTGAGCAGCTCCTGTACCGAGACACGCACGTTAAAGCGATATCCCTCCTCGTCCTCATCTGCGACAAAAAGATCCATGTCGTCGGCCCAGTCTTCGAGCATCTCTGCAGTGATCTGCGCATAGCACATCAGGTTGCTGACCAGCTGGCTAAAGAACTGGCTTGGCCCCACTTTGCTTGAGCCCTCGGTCTTGGAAACAAAGAACCTGTGCATGGAGCGGGTGTCGGCTGCATTGGATAGCCACTCGAAGATGCCAAGCAGGTAGTTGTCAATCGAGTATGCCTCGCCATCCTCCTCGTATGCCACCAAGAGGTTTGTTGCTGACTCGCTGTGCTCGCTGTCTTCGTAGACAAAGGCATGCAGGAATGGCTCTTGGATATCGCGCAGCTGGAGCCACAGCGTCTCGAGAAGAGCAGGGTTGTAGGGCACCATATGCTTGGGAATGCCCTGCGTGGCTCTGACAACAGCTTTGATGCACTCAGCCTTGAGCAAAATATTGGTGTTGGCGCCGTCGTTGGTGACCGGCTGCTTGAAAATCTCCAGAATGGGCTCCATCCACTCCTTCAAGATTGGCGGCGCGTGTGCGTCGACAAACGTGTTCTGCGCTACCGACATGTTGGAGATGATCTCTATGCAGTCGCTGAAAACACGGACCGCCATTGCACGAGTGCTAGTGGCATAGCTGCTGGCACTGACAAAGATGCGCCTTAGCTCCGGCAGCAGCGTGCCTATTTGCTCCATGTGCTGCTCTGACATGTCCGAGTTGACCCATTCGCTGAACACGCGCATAGTCGAGTGTGTCTGGTCCCGCGTGCCTGTGCGCAGAAGCTCAACAAGCTGCGGAAACAGCTGAGGCCACTCGTCTGGCCAGTCATACCGAGCCATCGCAGCAATAACTGCCGCTGCTGCCGTGCGCAGCTTGCCATTACCGCTGCTCAGCAGAGAAAATATCTTTTCGCGAACATGGCTCTTTGTTTCTTGGTCAGGAACGGGCCCTGGCTCATACTTGGTCGAGGCGATGCTCCAGTGGCGGCTAATGTAGCCGCGGAGCTGAACGATAGCGGCCTGTCTGACTGGCTGGCCAGCCTCTTCTGCAAGAGCAACGTTGGAAGCAGCCAAGGAAAAGCTAGGGTCGAGCTCTAGCTGCTTGAGCTTCAGTTCGCTGCGCATGCGTAGGTTTGTTTCGGACGACAGACTGCCCTGAAGAGCTTCGAAAACTTCGCGCTCCATTGTAATAAGAAAGAATTAGGTCAGAATGAAGTTTTTTATAAAAAAAATAATATAAATGAAAATGAAAAAAAAACAATTAAAACAATAACAAAAGAGAATAAAAAACTTTAACCCTTAAAAAAGATTTTTAGACCAAATTTAGCCTTTGCTCTGCGGTTTTCTAAATTAAACATTTTTTTACTTGTACAGCCTTTCTTCCATTTTTTTGATATACTTTATTTCACTCGACTATAGTTAAAGGCATAGAAACAAATGTAAGCTTTCTGACAACTAGACAACGTAGCTAGAGCAGACTGCTTTTGAATTGGAGCAAGAATTTATATGTGGATTTTACTAATTATTAATTTTGAAATTTTACTGGCTTGTAGGGGTCGCTATTGCCAGCTTGTCATGGGTCCCGCTGGAAGCGGCAAGGTAAGAATATGCTATATGTTATAGGCTATTATATGTGCTGAGTGCACACAGCTTCCTTTTTTATGCATCGAGGGATCAAAGCCAAAAGTGCTAACTTTATACGCCTATTTACTAAGGGAAGCAAGCGTCGCTACTAATATTCTACAATTGCGTATTTGTGTGTGTGTATGTGTGCGTGTGCGTCTGCCATCACATGTAGTCTACATACTGTCAGACATTGATGCAGCACTGCGAGGCAGCCAAGCGGCGGGTGCATCTGGTAAATCTTGATCCGGCAGCAGAGCGGTTCGAGTATCCGCCAACAATCGACATTCGCGATCTGATCACACTGGAGGACGTTATGGAGGAGCTGGGATACGGGCCAAATGGCGGGCTGATCTACTGCTTCGAGTTTCTGATGGAGAACCTGGATTGGCTGGAGGAGCAGCTGGGCGATTACGAGGATGACTACTTGATCCTGGACTGCCCTGGCCAGATAGAGCTGTATACACATATTCCGATCATGAAGCAGGTAGCGCGGCTTTTGCAGCAGTGGAATTTTCAGGTTGTCGGCGTATACTGTCTAGAGAGCCAGTTTATCGAGGACACATCGAAGTACTTTGCTGGCGTGATGAGCGCTACGTCTGCGATGAGCATGCTTGAGATCCCGCATATCAACGTGATGACCAAGATGGACCTGCTTTCAGAGGAGATTAGGGATAATATGGACCGGTATTTTGACCCTGACCCCCTGCTACTTGCCGAAGACGCAAACAAGTCGACCAGCAAAAGGTTCAAGGAGCTCAACATGGCGCTGGCCAACCTGATAGACGAGTTCAGCATGGTCAGCTTCTTGCCGCTCAACATCAAAGACGAGGACTCTGTGGCCTACATACTCTCTCACGCAGACAACGCAATCCAGTGGGGTGAGGACCAGGAGCCTAAGGAGCCGGTCGATGAGCTAGAAGGGCCCAGTGAGGACTAGACAAGAACAAATTTGCTCCTTTTTTTTCATAGTTTAGACTACTAGACAAAGAAAGAGGAAGAACAAGAATCAAAATAAAAAATAAAAATACATTGCCAGAGCAGGGCTACAGAGGAGGGCGCGCAGTCGATGTATATTTGTGAGGGGTCATTGCGCCATGCGTAGGCGGGCGGCTGGCAAGCCGTGGCCGACGATGTCCTTGTTCAGAGCCAGAGAGGAGCAAGGAAGAGGAAGATGGAGCACTGCTGCCATTGACAACGTGGTCATAGTTCTGAATAAGAATGGTAGGAGTAATGTTTCCTGCTTTGGATGCAGCGCTTCTACCAGCGTCTGCGCAGTCATCGTCGCTGGCACTGCTGTCATCGATGCCTCCAGCTGCTATTTCTGGCCTGGCAGAGTCATCCGAAAGGGCCGATGGACCAAGTGTAAACGAGCCAAGCTCAGCAGAGACGTCTTCATCGGCGCTGTCATAGTCGGGGATATCGGCTGGGTTAAGCGTGTACTGGCCCAGGCTGAGCTCCTTCAGCGCGGCGTGGATGCGGTGGTCCAAGTGAACGGCGTTTGGGGGCTCTTCGCGAGTCTGTCTCCAATTGATGGGCGGCGACCCCGGGGGCGATATCAGCCAAAGCTTCTCTTGGTTGGGCACGCTCAGAAACCTGTCTTTTGTCTGCTCCATATCTGTGTGCATGGAGTAGTACATGCGCACAGTGTTGGTGTCGGTGCTGGAGTCGCTTGTCGAGATAGACGTGGAATTGAGCATCCGCATTGCGGCCTGAGCATCTGCGGTATGTGCAAAGACGGCAAGACAGCGCTCAAACGACGGGAGCTTTGCAAAGTGCCACAGCGGCCCCACAGACTCTAGCTCGCGGTGGATGATTTCACAGGCCTCATCGGAAAAGCTGTCAATGAGAATGACTAGCGAATTTGTTGCCTCTGGCCTGGATGCGCTTGGCGTGGCCATATGTCGATGCCTAAATTGGAAATTAGAAAAAAAAAGCAACCCTTTGAAAAAAAGTGAGAAAACGGGGGGTAAAAGTAAAACTTTAAAACTGAGTGCGGAAAGAGGCGCGATCTGATGGCTTGTGCGACTTTGCTGGGATCAAAGTGGCCGCCCCCTGATCACAGCAGAATCAAGCATGGATAATCAGCATTGAGCAAGGAGAAAGTGGATGATCAACTCACTCTTCTCTGGTCGACCGGAAACGGCTGCTCTATAGGCGCCGAGAGAGCCCGTGCTGGTACGTGCCCAGTTTCAGATGCAATCGCAGATAGAAGACAAGAAAAAAAGAGTATATAAAAAGTGCTTGGATGCGTCACATGCATTGCTATCATTCTGGATGCAAGGCTCGCTTGCGCATTTAAAGTAGACACAGTGAGTGCCACAGCAGCCTCGATCCAGTTGCCAGATACAAAACATTTTTTTTGTCTTTACCCCTTCCTTCATCTTTAGTTCTTTTTTCTTTAAAGCTATTATTTTATCCAGCTACAACTACAACTACAACTACTACACTCT
Organism: Coemansia asiatica; assembly: GCA_027478445.1. Lineage (NCBI taxonomy): Eukaryota > Fungi > Kickxellomycota > Kickxellomycetes > Kickxellales > Kickxellaceae > Coemansia > Coemansia asiatica. Next base: position 144,950 of record JANBOH010000002.1, on the reverse strand, counting down.
CAATATGTCTCTTAGCGGCAAGGTCCTGTTTATCACTGGTGCATCTCGAGGAATCGGCAAGGCCATTGCGCTGCGCGCTGCACGCGATGGCGCGTGCGTTGCCATTGCAGCCAAGACGGCAGACCCGAACCCCAAGCTGCCAGGCACAATCTTCTCGGCGGCCAAGGAGATCGAGCAGGCGGGCGGCCGTGCATTACCGATCCAGTGCGACATCCGCGAGGAGGCGCAGGTGCGCAGCGCTCTGCAGAAGACGGTCGAGGCATTTGGCCGCATCGATGTGGTAGTCAACAACGCATCTGCCATCCACCTGGCAGGCACCGAGGCCACCGACGTCAAGCGCTACGACCTGATGCACAGCATCAACGGGCGCGGCACATGGATGGTCTCGAAGCTGGCGCTGGAGCACCTGAAGAAGTCGAGCAACCCGCACATCCTCAACATCAGCCCGCCTCTGGCCATCGAGGAAAAGTGGTTTGCGCCGTTCCCTGCCTACACGATCGCCAAGTACAACATGAGCCTGTGTGTGCTGGGCATGGCAGGCGAGCTGCGCGGCCAGGGCGTCGCGGTCAATGCGCTGTGGCCGCTGACCATGATCGAGACCGCTGCGCTGAAGATTGCCGACAAGGGCAACGACGGGTCAAGGCGCTCGCGCACACCCGAGATCATGGCCGATGCCGCGCACTACATCCTGACGCAGCCGTCGACCCAGTTCAGCGGCAACTTCTGTCTGGACGAGCTGCTGTTGCGCAAGAGCGGCGTCACTGACTTTGAGAGGTACAACAACACTCCGGGCACAAAGCCCGAAGACCTCAGCCTCGACTTTTTCCTCGACGACAAGCAGCTGCAGGAGCTGGATGCCCTGCGCAAGGCCCAGTCCAAGCCAAAGCTGTAGCTGTAGATAGGTCTGCAGTAGTGATTGCGGCCAGAATATTAAGCCAATTTTTAGTTCACACTAGTTGATCTAAGAAACCTAACGACATATATATATATATATATTTCAAAATAGAAAATTTTAATATACTAAAAGAGATGTTAAAATTTCTAAAGAAAAAAACTAGAAAAGAAATGATATTCAAGACAAACTGATGCTTTTATACTTTAAGCACATGTAGTCATGAATAAGGTTATAAACCTCTGATATCTTTAAAAATATTTGATATCAGTCGTAAAGAACTTATGACACTGAAGTCAGGTCATTTTGTTCTGTATTCTGCGCAACATATATATATATAAATTAAACAAACTTTTATATTCTCAGTGATATGAATGAAAGTGGAGTCTATCCATATATATATTTAAATTTTTATACAGGAAAAGAAAATCAGATAGCAGCGACAAACAGGTCAGCTCAGGTCAGCTCAGGTCAGCTCAAACCTTATCTCCGATCAGGAGATCACGGTGAGCTTGGAATTACAGTAGACTCGCCAGATCCAACGATCAGGGAAACGCCCTCAGCTGGTAGACAAGCGAGCCGAGAAAATACCGAAGCATCGACAGGAGCCGAGCGAACAGACCAATTCGATGGCGAAAGCGACTGGTCTCTAAGAGGGCTATAAAAGCGAGCATGCGCACTGCTGTTCTCGGGAGTCCTTGATGCGTTGCTGATAGTGCGATATCGCCTGGCCGATTGCAGCCAGGACAGACCGCTTCTGCGTAGGCTTCGCGGATGAGCTAGATACTCGACTGTGCGCATGCCGTACCACACAAGACGGATGTGGAACGCTAGCAGGAACGCCAGTCCCAATACTGCAATTAGGACAAGAACCATGAAAAGCGAAAGCAGGCTTAGAAACGCAATCATAGCGACTTCAGCAGCTGTAGAGGTGGGATCAAGCGACCAGGGTGAGCCTATTGCAAGCCACAGGGCCTTCTGGAACGCTTTCGAGTCTGTGCTGGCATTGCAGAGCACCAGAATGACGATACAAAGCATGGTCAATACATATGCCAGCGCCGACGCAACAAAGACAAAGAACAAGCGATAGTTGGCATCTCCAATACAAGTGTTCAGCCAGCGACAGTGGTGGTCATAGCCACCCACACATTTGTTGCACAGCTTGCAATGTCTTGTGCCTGGATTGACAAGCGAGTTGCAAAGCTGGCAAGTGCTGGAGGATAAATCGACAACAGGGACACCTCGCTCAAAGGCATAGTTTGGATTGCGGCCATGTCCCAGGATGCCACTTGCCAAGGCAGCCTGTGCTGCAGCCTTTACCTCGGGCGCCTCCACGTCTCGTAGAGTAATGGCCACATCTGCAGCAATAGCTACCACTGCCACTAGACTCTCAAGAGCCAAAAGTGCGCGCCATCGGAATACATGGCTGCCAGCTATCTCGTGAGCAATACTTAGGTAAAGGCATGTGGCAACGCTAAAGCCACCGACAAAAATAGCGATGACAGCCCAGTGAGCAACAAACAGAGGGTCCCATGGCCGCTCAAACCCGTGTCTGCGGAACCAGAATACCGAAGCGCCCTGTGGAACAGATGCCGACGGAGGCACGATCTGCGCAAGCTGCGGCATGATGCTGCGAGGAAATGCCTGCATGTGTCGGCTTGCGTCGATAGAGACACTAGCAAAGGCCCTGCAACCAAACCGTTCTGCATTTGGATCGGATGGGACCATTGTCGACGAGTCAGATGTCGACATTGCACCGTCGGCAGACACTTTGCTCTGCGTCAGGGTGGCCAGGGTGCCTAGTGAGTTGGCGTGACGAGAAAGGCTACAGTCGCTCGAGGCGCTTCCGACGCTATATCTGCTGCGAGCTGCACTAGAAGCGCCGCGGAATGTCCAGCTATGCTCATAGGACACGATGGCGTTTGCTGCTGGCTGCGCACCACCACCATTACCACAGCTGCTACTACCATGTTGATGGCTGCCAATAATGCTGTCACTATCGTTGTCAAAGACACTCTCTTTGTCGTTGTCGCTGCCGCTATCTATGCTGTAATCGCTGTCCTTGGCACCTGAAACAGACTCAATGTCAAACTCGCGCAGGGCCTGCATAGACGCAGTGCGCTTTCGAGTAAATACGGGCATAAATCCAGCACTTTGACTAGCATGCACATAGCTATAGTCGTCATTGCCATAGCTGTCTTCTCTACTAAGGCTTCTGCTGCTCAAAGCATTGTCATCGCCATCGCCATCGTCATCGTCGCAGCGCAAAGCCTGTTCTTCGCTGCTGTCGTTGCTGCAGTCAGGGCCGGATACTGGGTGCGGATGTTGTGTCGCAGTGACAGGGGAAGAGGAAGTGAATGTCTGGTTCATTGTTTCAAAGCCCATTTCGGCCAATTTGGCATGGCTGTGTGCAGAAGCTAGAGGCTAGAAGCTCAGGTAAAAAAAAAAACAACGAGCAAAGGCCAAAGCGTTTCGACAAAGCCAGGCTGTGAAGAGTAGAGCAGGTGTCAGAGCGCAGGCCACCGCGTATGCAAATTGCTTTGTCAGCCAAAAAGAAGAGAAAGGTTAAGGGCAAATGAGAAATAGTTTAAATTAAAAAAGCCAATGAAAAAAAGTACCAAACTTGAGAAAAAAGCAGTTTCTCCAAGCAGCTGGAATTTTATTCTCATCATCATCATCATCATCATCGGAAAGCAGTAAGAAGTCCCCTGTTTTTGGCAAAGCGCAGCTGAACGCTTGTTCGCTGCGCCACCCCGCGCGTTGCGCATGGCCTGGGCACAAGCTCAGCAAGAGAAATCCTTAGGCCAGCTGCTGGCGGACCTCGTTGGCAAAGTCTGGCTTGGCGGCTTTTTCCACGCCCTCGCCGCGCTCGATGCGAGCAAAGGATACGATCTCCACAGGCGCGCCGACGCCCTTGGAGACCTTGGCCAGCACCTCGGCGATGGTGCCGCCGCCAAACAGAAACTGCTGCGCTTCAAGCACGCACACCTCGGGCTCGTCGCCGCAGCTCTCCTCTGCCCCAGCTGCCTTGGCGCGCTTCCACTCGGCAACTGTCTTGTACTTGGGTGCGTAGCCAACGACCTGCTGCGCCAGTCGCCGCGCAAGCTGGGCCAGCGTTGCCCGGTGATCCTGCTTGGTAGCGCTGCTGCTCCTGACGACGATCAGGCCTCCGATCTTGCCTGCCGATGCGCCGTCGGTGCCAGCGACAGCGCCGTGGATGTATCCGCTGACAATGATGTCTGACGCAGCGCCCGAGCCCACAGCCAACGCCCGCCGCAAGACCATGTTTTCTCCCAGGCGGCCGATAGCCTCTGTGACAGTGTCGCCCACGCTCTTGTCGCCAAGCATCTTTTGTGAAATCTGGTCGACCTCGATCGAGGCCAGCACATCGCCGCGGCCAAAGCCTATGCCGGCCCTGGCAATGGCCGAGGCCAGATCGACAAACGTCGCGTTGCGGGCCACAAAGTCTGTCTCGCATCCGAGCTCGATGATTGCCGCTGCCGTCTGAGCATCGTTGACGTGCACGGCAATTGCTCCCTCGGTGGCAGCGCGCCCCTTGACCTTCTCTGCCTTCATGGCGCCCGATCTGACCGCGTCCTTCTCCAGCCACTCCAGCGCCTGGTCGATGTCGTTGTCTGTGTTCACCAGCGCTTCCTTGGCTTTGCTCATCGAGACTGAGTTCAGCTCGCGCAGCCGCTTCAGCGCCTTGATGTCGACCTTGGTAGCATATCTGCGCACAACGCTTGTGCGGCCTGCAGTCCATAAAACATATTTTCTACTAATTTGCAAATAAAGCATTGTGATTCAAGTTCGCATGAAACAGAAAGGTAAAAAAAAAACAAAAGACAAAAAAACCTTATTCATACTGCGCCTGTCTGATAACAATTCTATGAATTGATCATTATAATAATTTGCTAGTCATTTCTTTTCTGCAAGACTTTTTTTTTGTCTCGGCTAGTCAAAATTTATAATTTTTATTTGAATTCGAAATGTCTGACTCTGCTAGCAAAAAGATCGTGGTGCTCATTTCGGGAAGTGGAAGCAATCTGCAGGCCCTTATCGACGCAGAGAAAAGAGGAGAGCTTGGCGGCAAGATCACGCTGGTAGTGAGCAACAAGAAGAGCGCATACGGCCTGACACGCGCATCCGAGGCCTCGATACCGACCTACGTGCAAATGCTCAAGGACTACAAGGCCGCGGGAAAGACACGCGCGGATTTCGATCGCGATCTGGCTGAGCATATCGAGACCACTCAGGCGCCAGATCTGATCGTGCTTGCCGGGTGGATGCACATTCTGTCGCCAGCGTTTATCGACAGGCTCTCAGGCAGAATTATTAACCTGCACCCCGCGCTGCCCGGAGAGCTCGATGGCGCACACGCGATCGACCGGGCATACGAAGAGTTCAAGGCTGGCAACAGATCGCGGACAGGCGTCATGGTCCACTATGTCATTCCAGAGGTCGACAAGGGCGAGCCCATTATGACCCAGGAAGTTCCTTGCAAACACGGCGATTTGCTTGAGGATCTCGAGACAAGGATCCATGCTGTCGAGCACCAGATCCTGCCCAAGGCTGTCTGCGCCGTTCTCGAATCGATGAAGTAAAATGAAATGAGCCAATTTCTTTCTTTCTCACAATTCCTTTTTTCGGATTTTCTATTAATATATATATATATATATATTGATCTATTCCTGGTCAAAAACAGCGTCCAAGCCCAGCTCATCAAACTCGTAGTTGACCTTTGCCCTTGTATCTTGGTAGCGTGGACGCGGATTTTTGCTGGGCACTGCCTTGTCGTAGGCAATATACCCTTGCTGGTGCTTCGAGTGATACGGCTTCTCTGGATTCGCCGCATACTCGCTCTGAATAAAGTCATAAAAGTACTTGTAGAAGAACATGAGCGCGTCGTATTCACCATTGTAGCTGTCGCCCACACTGTCGCGGTACAAAAAGTATATCGCCTCAATGGTTGCCATAAAGCTCTCGTCGAGATTCTGATAGCGCCAGAACCTTGTTTTGCGCGGCTTGACTGTGACTTTCTGCATAAGCTGGAGCCGTGGATTGTTGTGGATCATGCCTTTTGCCTGCGACCATGTGCCATCGATGACCACAATGCGATCGAACGACAAGGGATCCAGATCAGCTATGTCTTTTGCGTCAGGGCCAGGAAACAGTAACGCTGTGCGGGTAGGGTCGACGTTTCGGAGACAAGCGTCTGCGTATATAATGATATCTATGTCTTCGGGAGCCACTATCTTTGCATGCACGGCTGTGGATTTGCCGTCTAGCTCCTTGGCATGCTTGAGTATGTCCATCTTGAAAGGCAGCCGGATCTGGGGTATTTTGCCTTCCAGCGGAGCTACTGCTTTGCAGCAGAAGTAGCAAAAAAACTTTGTCTTTTTGCCGCATGTCTCACAAGGCAGACGCTCGCTGCAGCCGTCAAGAAGCGGCTTAGGATCCACCTTTAGCGAGTCGATATCATAAGGCTGGACACCGCTCATCTCAGAAAACCGATAGCAATAAAAGATAGTTATCAAACAATGTGTATTTCTTAGAAACTAATATTAAAAAATATTTATATAATTTCGACTACAAAGGCAAAAACACACAATCCAGAAAAAAAGGTTCACAAAATGAGTCAGTCTGTCCATGAAACCAAGCAAACATCAATGATTTTTGTTTGATGCTTACAAAACCACGTGCTTATAATCAAAACTCAAACTTTTCGCGGAAGGCATCCAGATCCTGCTTCTCGCATGCCTCGGCCAGCTTTGGCTCGCCCAGCATGTACATAGATAGCTGCAGCGCGTTCCAGATCGTTGCGCTCATGCCAGTGGCCTGTGGTCCGTTGACCTGCTGGTCGCGCTGCTGCAGAGACAGCGCAATAAGGCAGTTCTCAGCGGCTTCGCGGTGCTGGCCCATGTTTGTCGAGGCCAGTGACAAGTTGTACCGCGCACGGATAAAGCTTGGGTGCAGCTCCAGCGCGCGGAAGTAGGCTGCCGTTGCTTCGCGGTTGTTGCCGACATGCGCCTGTGTAGCGCCTAGACGGTTCCACAGGATATAGTCGTCTGGACGCTTGGACAGCGCTGCCTTGAAGCAGTCGACGGCCTTGTCGTACTCTGTCGAGATGTTGAACAGCACGCCCAGGGCCACCTGGACATCGGGATCCCAGTCTTGTCCCGGCGACATGCGCGCTGCCTGGATGTACAGATCCTGCACATAAGCCTTACGTGAATCGCTGTTTGTCATGTTTTCAGACGCTGATGCAGGCACCAGCGTGCGATAGCGCTCGTGGCGAGCAACCCATTCATGCAGCTCGTCGTAGGCGTCCATCTGATAGCCCTCGTTGGTATATGAAACGGCCAGTGCCAGATGTGCATCGAGCGCTTCTGGATCCAGCAAGACGGCCTTGCGCAGCGCTGCAATAGCCGCTTGCTCTTGCTCATTCTCCTGCTGCTTTAGACCAAGCTTCAACCACATGGATGCATCTTGAGGGTTCTTCGAAACTGCGTTTTCCAGAGCCAGGATCGCATCTCCTAGGCTGGCAGACTCTGGGTCCTGCTGCATCTGCTGGATTTGCTCGCGCAGCTGCTCGGTCTCCATGCTCGCAAACGGATTCACCTTTTGGAAGTGGTAGATATTGAGCTCGGGATCAACAGCCCTGTGGGTCGGCTCCAGCGTGTTAAGCGTCTCCCACTCCTTCTGCGTGTCCAGCCATTCGCGATCGTGCTCGTTGAGCAGCGGCTGTATATTGTCCTTGAATCTCTCAAGCCACTCTTTGTCTGCCTCGCCATGCACATACTCGCTGCTAGGCTCCTTAGTCGAAAAGTCAATATCTTGAGGGTGTCCGCTAACATCTGTCTCATGCAGCGATCCATCAAGCGTTTTTTCAAACTCCTCTGCCCAGTTGCGCTCCATTGTACCTGCAAACTCTGGCGAGAAGATGGTCCCGTCTTTAGGAGTTGCCTCGCCAGTGCGAGTGACAGACTCGCGGTTGATCAGGTCCTCGGCTCTCTGCTCAAACTCTGTGGCCCAGGTAGGACCGCTGGCTGTCTGGTCCTGCTGCATGGGCTCTGCCTGCTTGCCCTTGTCCGTTGCTACTACCTGGTCGCCGCTTATCGTAGCCTGTCCATCGGCCAGTTGTTGCATAAAGGAAAAGAATTCAGATTGCTTGAACTTCGGATTAGCTGAGCCACTTACTGAGTCTAGGATTTGTGCTGCGGTCCTAGCAAGATCGCTGTCATTGCCTGTTTTTGCATTTTCTTCTTGCTGCTGAGCAGTTTCACCTACCTGCTGTTGCTGGTATGCCATTGGCGGCCGATTCATCATCATGCCAGGACCCGGCATCATCGAGTACATCCGCGCCTCGTTAAACGCCATTGCCATGGCGTCGGGCCGCATCATGGGCTGCGCTGCAATCGGTGCCTGGGCTTGTGCTTGAGACACTGCTGGTGCCTGCACAGCTGAGCGGTGAAACTGCTCGGCCCAATTAGCGTGCTGCGCTGCTCCCATCGGCCGCACAAGCATCGGCCCCATCATGGGCCTTGGTGCTCCAGATACAGAGCTGGATCCAGCAAAGGCTCTTTCAAACTCTGCATGTGTTCCGCCGGTCATTTGGTGTTGAGCAAAGTCTGCCGACCAATCTGCCTGTGGTGTGCCAGGCTTTGCCTGAATGCCGTTGATTTCGCGGTGCATCTCTGCAAAGCTGAACGATCCTGAGCCATGCGTCTTGTTTGCCTGCGCCATAAACTCGTTGGCCATTGCGTTTGCTGGTATAGCATGTCCAGCACCCTGCCTAAACGTCTGTCTGAATGCCTGACGCGAAGAAGAGGCCTGAGCTGGCGGCCCAAAGCGATCCTAAATCAAAAAAAATCAAAAAAAAACGTACTTTTACGCTTGCGCTAACTATTAGCAAGAATTAAAAAAAGAATAAAGGCTATCTCCAGGCATAGAATAGACAGCCTTCCATATATTTAAATAGATATACTTGCCTGCTCCAGCGAATGGTCCTTGTTGAATTGCTTCATAAGCCCATTCATACCGTTTCCTGGGCCGCAGTCGGCGCCGTTTCCAACTAGGTCCGAGAAGCCTGACATTGTATATATTTTCAAGAGTTTTGCAATTAGCAGAGCAATAAAGAATAATCAGTATATGTAAAAGTACAACTAGTGAAAGAGAAATACTATCAACAGAAAAAAAGAAAAGAAAAGAAAAGCACGGTGTATGCTGTGGATGCAGCCGTTCTGATTAAAAAAAAGCAAACTGACATTGATGCATGCTCATTTTTTTTATCTTTCAGTTGAAACACTTTTTCTTTTTTTAGTCAGATGCTAGATGCCAATGCGGCAAATAAAGAGAGATAAAAGACCCCGGTGAAATGAAATCCTCCGCTCTCCGAAAAAATATCACTTATATTGATTGGTGCCATCCAATCAACTCAGTCGCCCATTCAGTCTAACAGGCACATGTAATTTGAAAAAAAGACCATTTTATTAGATAATTTATTAAACACAAAATTATAAAACTAAATCAAAAAAGCGTAAAAGCGAGTAAATAGTTGGGGTTTCTAAATCAAAAGCAGACATAATAAACTAAAGATGCCAACAAAAAAAAAGTGTGGTCTCAGACATATATAGGGGTTCTCATCCTGGCAAAGTGTCACGTTTGCTATGTAAGCCATGCATGTATAACCTTTAAGAGTCATCATCGACCATTTCGGTAACTCTAACTTTATTTACGCAGCTTTTGATTTAATTAAACCATTTTATTTACTCACTGAAAACTTGTATAAATTAAAAATACAAAAAAAAATTTGAAATTACAAAAAAAAAAAAAAAAACAGAAAGCAATATGAAAGAAGAAAGAAGTTGTAAATGAATTCCAGTTTTTCTTTTGTATCTGAAAATTTTTTCTGTTTGCAAAAAAAAAAATCACGTTGTTTCAACAAAGATCACGAAATCAGGGGATATGGAACAAAACATGAAAAATGCCTGTGTGTTTATTTTAACGATTTCCCTTCATTTGTTAACAGAGAGGCTTCGCAAAAAACTAAACAACTAGAAAAATGATAGCTACAAATGTATTTTAGCTTAAATATAGCCACCGTTTTGACAATGGTACTGCTTTTAGTCACTTGATACACATGTATCGTTTTTTTCTAATCCAACTGTATTTATTTATTTTTGGGAAAAAGAACAAATAAACATGAAAGTAGCCACCTTGTTATTGTCGAAAAAAACATTTTGACACGATTGGAATTTTATTGTTTTTGCTTGTATTTGTTTACAAGAGAAAGTCAAAGAAATAAACAAAAAAAGTACATACTGTGTTGTTTCCTGGCGTTTTACATTGCTAAATGGCTTCCGAGATCAAGTATAAAAATTTGCCAAATTTTGTAATAAATAGATAGCAAATGGCAGATGCAATGTGAGGACAACTGTAACATAAAGTAATTTAATATTTTTTCGCTGCATTATATTATCACTGTTGCAAAATTTTATAATTTTATTTAGTAGTTAGTATCAACAATGAGTTTTAGTAAGGATTCTGACACAGACTCAAGGCTGGACAAAGCAGGCATTTTTTCTGATAATGTAGATAACGCTGCATCTGCCGCTCCCAGTTCTGTAGAGCCGCCTGCAATGGACACTCCATATGGGTGGGTTGTCGCATTTAGTTCTTGCTTTATTTTTATGATCTCTATAGGTCTGGTCAACTCGTTTGGGATATATCTCTCCGAGTATCATACCAATGTTTTTTCTTCCACACCCACTGCAACGCTTTCATGGATTGGTAGTTTGCAATTTGGCGCCATGACTCTTTTCGGTGTTGGCGCTGGCATTTTAGTTGAGCGCTTTGATACTCGAGTAGTAGTCATTGCTGGAAGCATTAGCGCTGGCCTTTCACAGATAATTGCCTCTTTCTGCCATACGCCAATTGGTCTTATTTTCACACAGGGACTATTTTTTGGCATTAGCGGGTCTTGTCTAATGGTTCCGTCGACAAGCCTGGTATCCCAATGGATGCAAAAGTACAGAGCGGTTGCCACAGGTATTGCTGTTGCTGGCGGATCCTTAGGTGGACTATGGACGTCCTATGCTACTGAAGCACTTGTGGCCAGGCTTGGGTGGGAGTGGTCTCTTCGTATAACTGGATTTATAGTTATTGCCATCGGGTGCACAGCAGGATTATTCATGCGCAAGAATATTCAGGTTACTAGACGCGACAAGATCTTTGACTCTGGCGTGCTCCGAAATGCCAGATTTCTGATATTGTTTTCTGCTACCATGTTAGCTGCCAGCGGCTATCTCATTCCGTTTTATTTTATGCCTTCATATATTGAGGTGGTCATGGAAAGACCCTCGTTCTGGGGCGCCAACATTTCATCAATTTTGAATGCAAGCGGCGTGGCTGGCAGAATTTTTATGGGAATGCTTGCTGACTTTATAGGACCCTTCAACGCGGTGATTGCGAGCACGCTAATGTCTTCCTTTGCAATACTAATACTGTGGTTGCCCTTTGAGCAATTCGGCACACTTGTTGCCTCTGCAGTTTTGTTTGGAGTTGGCAGCGGAAGCATTGTTTCCCTGGTCCCTGTAATGACTGCTGCGCTTTTCGGGATTAAGCGGCTTCCCAGCATTCTCGGCCTTTTGTTTATATCATATACAGTTGGTGTGCTTATTGGGCCACCTGTTGGCGGTGTGTTGCTAGATAAATATGGACATTCGTTAGATTATCGCATGCCTATAGCATATGGAGGTGTTTTGTTTGCCGCATCTAGTTTTTTGTTTGTAGTACTAAGGTTTATAATTGCCAGAAAGATATTCGTAGTCGTATAGTATTCTCCAATATCAACAAACTAAATTACATTTTTTTTATTGCCATTGAAATAAAAAAAGGTCATCCGTATCTAATGTAGTATTAAAAGAAGAAGAAAAACAAGACAAGAAAACAAAATGCCAAAGCTAATCTTTATTCAAAGATCTGCGTTATAATAACAAACTAAAAATAAAAATAAAAAAGGTCACCAAGCAAATCATCAAAACTCGTTCCACAGCTTTTCAAACTCCTCGCTGTATGCCTGGGCTGTGCTGGGGTCGTTGGTGCAAATGGCAGACTCGTTGTTGCTTCTGCGTGCGCTGACGGTCCAGTTGTACGAGCCTGACCACACTGCGCGCTTGTCAATAATTGCAAACTTGGAATGCATAAACTTTGACGGGTCGCTATCAGTCTTGAATGGGATTCCGTACTGGTCTCTCATGCGCTCGACATCGTTGCCCTGGCACTTGAGCTGCTCGTCGTCTGTGATGATGCGCACCTCGACGCCGCGCTCCTTGGCCTCTCCAATAGCGCGAGTGACCTCGTTATCGGTGATGTTGAAGACGCAAATGTCAAGCGTCGACTGTGCGCTGCCGATAAAGTTGATGAGCGCATGGAAGCTCTCCTCGGAGGGGAAGAAGTAAGAGCGGATGTAGATATCGGCGTCGTTGACCTTGTGCTGCGGTGGCCGATGTCTGGGCTCCTGCGTCTGCCAGCCGCCATTGTCCGAACCAGCTGCCTGCGCATAGGTGCTGGTCGGCGTCTGGGGTGGCCTGTAGCCACCAGAGCCTTCACTACTGGGACTCTGGGCAGCAAGACCAAGGAGCTGGCAGGCCCACTGCGCCGTTGCAACCTCGGTTTTGTTATTTGCCAGCCGCTCCAGCGTGTTTTGGACAACCTGCACCACATGTCCGGTATTGGCGCCGCCTTCAAGGTGTTTTTGGAAAATATCTGCAAATGCGTTTCTCTGCTGCATGGTGCTTGGCGCGCTCTCGATACTGCGCTCCAAAAACAGGTCCAAAGGCATCTGTGCAGCTTGCTCAGCTGAAAGGTATGGCGCCTGACGATCAGCAATAGGAGCAGAACCATTGCCACCGCCAAAGCAGGCCGTAAGAAGATCAGCAAGGCTCATAGCGAAGTAAAAGAAAAGTGTGTTGGATGTCTCGAAGCGATAGTGGTATTGGGAGAAATAAAAGGGAATAGAAAAAGGGTGTACGGGACAAAAGGTAAAGGGAGAGTTTAAGCTTAGAAAAGAGCAAGAGAGGTGAAAGACAAAAGTCAGGATGAGTCCTTTTTTAGTACCATTTTGCATACGGGTTGTCATTTTGCCATTTTGTTTGTGTTGCGCCCTTGATGGGGATGTGCGGACTGTCGGATGTTTTGCTGTTTTTTTTTGTATATAAAACTTTGAAAACAGAGAAAGAGGGCTTGCGTTTGTGGGGAGAAAAAGAGGCACCAATCAACCAGCTGGACCAGCCTGCACATTTTTTTGTTTAGAAGTCTAATCAACAGCTTTCAAGCAATCAAATCTGATCAGCAAATACATAAAAAAAAAAAATTAAAAAAACTCGCTCTTCATCGTTTTGTGCAGGCAAAAGCTTGTTAGCAACAATGGTTTTTGCTGAATACCTTTTGACTCTGCTTTGTATTTATTGCCGTTATTCTTTTATAATCGATTTGGTATTTTTGCAGTTTTTGCACTATACAAAATGGGTACAAACAAGTCGCGCAAGGAAAAGCGCTTTGAAAAGTTTGTGGTGCGTATAAAACAAAATTTTCTCTTTTGATCCAAAACAAGGACTGTATACTATCTACTTCCCTTTCCTTTTTTTTAAGTTCTGTAGTATTAAATGTAATTTTGCTTTTGCTAACTGCGATCGGTATGTAGGAAAAGCAAGTGAAGAAGGAGGAAAGAGCTGCTCTGATAGAGAAGCTGGGCAAGTCGACATGGAGAAATGGTTTGATGAAGTCGTCAAAGACGCTTGGGCGCAAGACAGAAACTAAAAAAGAAAGGCTTCTGCGTGCGGCTACGGAGGAGAAGTTGGGAATGGCCAGATCAGACACAGATATACGTCTTTTTGTATCCGAGCGCGATGCAGACGAAATAGGCATGGACGGCGAAAGCTTTCTAAATAGAAACGTTACAGAAGTTCCCTCACAGACTGCTGGAAAGAGGAAAAGAGGCAAAAAGAGCAAAAATGCCACTAAAGATATGGAAGACATTGATCAGGACAATCAGCCAGACAAAGACATGGAAGTAAATGTGGGCGTCGACGTAGAATTGGATGCAGACATAGACGTAGATACCATGGAAACAGTGGCAGCCGACTTTGAACAAAAAGAGCCTATTACGGCCGAGTCGCTCAAGAGGTCGCTTGATCAGATAGTAGCTGGAAGCGCACTGGCATCGACAAAGATCGTCAAGCGTAAGCGACAGAAAAAGGGTCGGATTCTGGAAAAGCTTGGCTTAATTGAGAGGCATGAGGAAAGCAGCGTCGACGAGGAGGAAGAAGACAATGACAATGACAATGACAATGACAAAGAGGAGGAGGAGGAGGAGGAGAGTCCCGAGTCCTCAGAATTTGATAGCTCTGCATCTGAAGCCGAAACAAACGACGACGACAGCAGCAGTTTAAAGGAACAACAGGAAGATGGGCAGGATAGCGAAAAAGAAGAAATTCAGGGTTTAGAGCCAGGATCCGAATCCGGATCTGAATCCGAGTCAGAACAATTATTGGCCAAGCCAGAACCTGTGCCAGAAAAGCCTATTTTGGCTGATTCTCCACAAAAGCCGCTTCGCGGAAAAATGATGCTTAACAGCATTCTCAAGCCTAGCGACAAAACAAAGGCCTTTTACGTTTCGGTTGAGCGCCCAGAAGACATCCAGCAGCAGCGTACGCTTCTCCCAGTGTACGCAGAGGAGCAGCAGATCATGGAAGCTATCACCGAAAACCCAGTCATTGTTCTCAGTGGTGAGACCGGCTCTGGAAAGACAACGCAGGTGCCTCAGTTTCTATTTGAAGCCGGATATGGCGACCCGGCCTCGTCGAACCCTGGGATGATCGGAATCACTCAGCCGCGCAGAGTCGCTGCACTAAGCATGTCTCACCGCGTTTCTCAGGAGCTGGGCAACTTTGGTCATACGGTCGCGCATCAGGTCCGCTTTGATACCAGCGTCTCTGACAAGACCAGAGTCAAGTTTATGACCGAGGGTGTCTTGCTTCGCGAGCTGGCCACTGATCTGCTGCTGACCAAATACTCTGTGATCATAATCGACGAGGCTCACGAGCGGTCTCTCAACACTGACATTCTTTTGGGAGTTCTGTCGCGCGTTGTTCGTCTGCGGCAAAAGTTGTCTTCAGAAAACGCTACCAAGTATCGCCCGCTTAAGCTGATTATAATGAGTGCTACGCTGCGCGTCGATGACTTTGTCAAGAACACGCGACTGTTCAAAGACCCTCCTCCGGTCATCAACGTTCAAGCGCGCCAGCACTCTGTCCGCGTTCATTTCAACCGACGGACTCCAGCGCCTGGTCAGCATCTTAACGAGGTTATCAAGAAAGTGGGCAAGATCCACCAGCGCCTGCCAGCTGGCGGCATCCTGGTGTTTCTGACTGGTCAGGCCGAGATCACCTATGTGTGCAAAAAGCTGCGCGAAGAGTTCCCGACCAAAGAGGAGCGCGAGCAGAGAAAGAAAGAGGCCTTGTTAAAGAAAAGACAGACCGCTAGCGATAAGCGCAAGGCTGCCGTCAAGCAGAGTCTGTCCAAGAAGTCTAACGAAGACGCTCCATCGTCAAATGCAAACAAGGCCAGTGTAGAGGACGAGGATGTCAATCTTGGTAACTTTGACATGTTTACTGCAGACGGCGAGCTGCGCGACGACTTTACCATGGACTCTGAAGCTGACTCTGACTCGGAAGAAGAGGACGAGATTATTGTTGGCGGCGATGACGAGGCCGAGCGCAGACTGCTACTGAGCGAGAATATCAGTGGATCGGCTTTGAAGAGCAACGATAACGGTGCAGCTAACAACAATAACAACAACAACGACGACGACGAGGATGAGCCTCCAGCGCCACTCTATGTGCTACCGCTGTACTCGCTGTTGCCCGCCGACCAGCAGCTCAAGGTATTTACGCCGCCGCCACCAGGCATGCGCTTGTGTGTTGTTGCGACCTACGTTGCCGAGACTTCGATCACTATTCCTGGCATCCGCTATGTCGTGGATACCGGTCTAGCAAAGGAAAAGACCTTTGATGCACAGACGCAGGTGCAGAGCTTCGAAGTGAGCTGGACCAGCCAGGCATCTGCCAACCAGCGCATGGGTCGCGCTGGCCGTACAGGCCCTGGCCACTGCTACCGGATCTTTTCTAGTGCCGTGTTTAACGATCAGTTTGCCAAGTTTTCCGAGCCCGAAATCATGCGTATGCCCATCGAGGGCGTAGTGCTACAAATGAAGGCCATGAATCTAGACAACGTGGTCAACTTCCCGTTCCCCACGCCGCCCAGCCGATCTGCGCTGACCAAGGCCGAGCGCCTGCTCACCTGGTTGGGCGCGCTTGACGACAAAGGTCATATCAGCGATCTAGGCCAGCTTATGTCTGTGTTCCCTGTGGCTCCACGCTTTGCCAAAATGCTGATTATTGGGCAGCAACATGGCTGCTTGCCCTACGTGATAGCCATTGTTGCAGCGCTCTCTGTGGGCGATCCGTTTATCAAGGAGTTTGACCTGGATCCAGACAGCGCTTCCGAGATGGACATGACCAAGCTTGGATTCGACGAGCAGGTCTTGGCAAGCGAGGCATCCAACATGACCAGCGAGGAGATGGCCGTCAAGGAGCAGCAGCGGCTTAGCCGCCGCAAGTACTGGAATACTCAGGCAAAGCTTGCAGGCACCAATCCAGCAAGCGATGTGCTCAAATGGCTTACTGTGGTCGGTGCATTCGAGTATGCTGGTGGAACCGATGCTGCGTGCAAGGAGTACTATGTGCGCGCAAAGGCCATGAGCGAAATACGCAAGCTGCGCGGCCAGCTGACCAACTTGGTTCATATGTACTGCCCAGGAGTCGATGTCGTGATGGATCCGCAAATGGCACCTCCTTCGAAGCTGCAGCAGTCGGTTATTCGGCAGATCGTGCTTGCAGGGTTTATGGACCATGTCGCTGTGCGCGGCGATGTTGCTGGCTATCACGATCCTGACGAGGAGACCAATACCAAGCGCCGAGGCATGCACGCTGTTCCCTATGTCACCATGTGGAGCTCTGAGCCTGTCTACATCCATCCAGAGAGCGTGGCATATGTCGCGGCTCGCAGTTCCGGAAGCATGCCGCAGGCAATTGTCTATACAGAGCTTCAGCGCACAACGCGTTTGTGGGCCAAGGTAGTGACCATTGTCAACACAAACTGGCTAGCAACCATTGGGCAGCCGCTGTGCACATTTAGCAACCCGCTGCCTTACCCCTTGCCAAAGTACAACGACAGCCGCGACCATATGGTCTGCTATGTAGAGCCTCGCTTTGGACCAAAGACATGGCTACTGCCAATGGTCAAGGTTGAGGAGACGAGAACAGGCACTCGCTGGCAGATCAGCAAAGTGATCGGTTGATTAAATATTTTTTTGGTTAAAAACGCGAAAAAAAAACGAGAATGACAAACAAAACACGCTTTAAAAAAAAAAGAACAGTAAAAAACGCGTCTCACTTTTTTTTTGCTTGTGGAATTGATAGACTATCTTTGTTTCGGCTAACGCTCTTATCTTCTTTAAATCCTTTTTTTTGTTAGCAGAATATACACAAACAATTTCACACACTTGCTGCCATGTCGATAAACGCTCTTGATCTGCTCAAGGTCTTTGGAAGCACAAAGCTAGAGTCTGACGCGCTAGCTGAATGCCAGTCAATTTGTCAGACATTTGACATGAGCCCAAACGAGTTTTTCATAAGGTGGCAGACTTTTCTTATTAACCAATGCGGCGGCGACCCTGGCGTCCTTCCTACGCGCGACCGCATACTCGAGCTGCGAAGCATAATCACTCAAGAGCACGAGCGAAAGGCGCTGCAGCGCGGCAATGCGGGCACAGCGATGAGCAGCCAGAAAACCAAGCTCACGCGCAACAGGGAACGCATGCACTATGACAAAAGCTCTGTGGAGGGACTGCTGCAGGGCATGGTTTCAGGAAGTCAGCGAGACGCGATAAAAACTCCTCAAAGCAGCACAAAGAGAGTGGGTCTGCTCAAGGGGAATGCGTCTGCAGTCCGCAACCGGAACATGTTTTCGCCTATGTCTCCGAGCGTGTTTCCAGAGCCTTCGCCAAGCGCGCTTCGCTATTCGAAGCGAACCAATGCAGGCCGCACCGAGGACTCATTACACTCGGAGCTGCTGCTGCTTGCAAATCAGGCCGAAATTGCGCCGGCTGTAGTCAGCGATCTCTACCAGCGAGCCGCCGATGCAGATGCGATTAGCAGCGATGAAAGCGAAGAAGAGACGACGGCGGCAGACGAGGTCAGCGAAAAGCCCGGGCAGCGCCGAGCACCCAAGCGCATGCGATACATGTTTGAGAAGATGGGCACGCGAACTGAGATAATCAACAAGCGCATCGAGCGCATGGCAATTGACACCAAGGTCGAGTACAGCATCGAGGCACTAGCAAACCCGACGTATCCGCACCAGGACTCCGTGACGGCGGTTGGACGCATTGTCAATGTCAATCTTGACGAAGGCGGAACTGGATCGATTCCGATCAGTAGCGACACGCTGTTCCTAGAGACATCGCGGCGCTTGGGCAACGGACGGCGCATCCCGCTCGATGTGCGGGCGACGCCGTCGTTTTCGCTTTTCCCAGGCCAGATAGTCGCTGTCGAGGGAAAGAACCTCAAGGGCTCCGAGTTTTCAGCAACGCAGTTCTGTCAGCTGCCTCGGCTGCAGCACCCCAGCATTGGCGAGCGAGAGCAAGGCATCCGGCATTTTAGCGCTGTTGTCGCATCTGGCCCATTCACTTTGTCGGACAACTTTGAGTACGAGCCCCTGGCCGATCTGGTCGACCACGCAATAGCAGCTGCTCCAAGCGTAGTGTTTCTGCTTGGCCCATTTGTCAGCGAGACCCACCCAATGCTCAAGGACGGAGCAGTGGACATGCAGCCCGGAGAGATATTTGCAGCAAAGATAAGCCCCCATCTTGAGCGTCTGAGGCAGGGGCTACCAGAGTCAGCGTGCATCTACCTTATTCCATCGACTGACGAACTATGCTATCCCTACACGTGCTACCCGCAGCCGGCGTTTGGGCAGGATCTTCTTAGTCAGCTCGGCGTTCCCGACGGGATAGCGTCACTCACCAATCCGGCACAGGTATCAGTGAATGGGATTGTCGTTGCTGTGGCAAACATTGACGTGCTATTCCATCTTGTCAAGGAGGAGGTGTCGCGTCTGCCGGCACTCAGCGACCGTCTGCCTCGCCTGGCATGGCATCTGATAGAGCAGCGCCACCTTTATCCTCTATCGCCGCCACCGATGGAATGTGCCGGCATTCTCGCATCACAGGATGCCAAGCTACGGCTGCAGACCATGCCCGACATTCTGATCACACCTTCGCAGCTCAAGCATTTTGTGCGGGCTCACGAAAACGCTGTTTTACTTAATCCAGGCTATTCTTCGATGCGCTTGTCTGGCGGCACGTTTGCCAAGATAACTGCTCATCCTCAGAGCGTCGCTGAGACAGCAGACGCGCTTTTGGGCGACTCTGCCAAGATGTTTCCAGCAGACCTGATCAGTGTTGAGATTGTACGGATCTGAAGCAGATAAGCCCTGGCATCTGCGGATTACTGTGCGATATTCTCTGTTAATAGAAGCACATGTCCAAAAAATAAAAATAAAAGTAAAATAAATGGAATGAAATAAAATGAAATAAAATGAAATGAAGACCTAAAAATGTGAATTACCAGAATACTTTTCTTTCTTTCTCTCTGTCTCCCTATTTTCTCTTTTCAAGAATTTCTTGCTTTGGAGCTCTAAATGCATAAAAATTATCTATTCGTGAGAGCAGGAGGAAATTGCTCGATCCTGAAAGAAAACGAGAATGGCTGGTGGGGTCTGTGCATGACGGTCAATAAAGCAAGCGTATCAGGCATGCAAAGCTTGAACAAAGGGTGTTTAAACTTTTAATAGTTAAGGGTTGGAAGAGCGCAACATGCGCTTTTTTTAGAATCGGGAAGCCGATGGGATCTCTTGGCAAAAAATAAAAAATAAAAAAAGCAAGACAAAAGGAGGCTTGCAATCAGGATGCCTGTGCTTCAGTTTGGCATACACCTGGTAGACAAAAAAAGCACACTACATAATGGGAATTGGTAATGCACGGCGCCTGCAAGCTGTGCTTTGTTTTGCTTAGTAGACAATCGATCTTTCATAACAATAGTTGTAGCCAAAAAAAACACAGCATTGATTTCCTCGGTCAACAAAAAAAATATTTTTAACTTTGACTCCCTTGTTTTGTTAGATGAGCTTCTTGGAAACTGGCTGTTTCTTATTTTGCTTGACCAGGTTATCTATGTTTTTACGAAATTCAGAATTCGGAGTGTGTAAATAAAAAAAAAGTCGATTGACTGTAACAATCTTGTGACCAGGGCCCCTTGCATCGGCCCAGAAAAAAAAACGAAGTGATCGGAAGAGGACGATGATGGTGATCGTGATCGTGATGTTGTTGACTGCAAGTAAAAAACATGTGTGGAATGTGGATTGGTTTATTGCCGTTTCGGCTAACACAAATACTGCTGACTAGGAAAAAAAGCAATGTGGCGCACTGTAGCATGTCGGCCTAAAATTCAAATACAATAATAATAATCATAATAAAAACAATAATTATTTGAAAACTACAAAATAAAAATTCAAGAATCCGATAATAATAAAAATAGCCAGTCATTTTACAAGACAATAAAATAGATTCTAAAGCCGAAGCTGCTTTATGCTATTGCCGCATTAATCGGTGGTGTTTTTTTTGCAACGAAGCTGAAAAAAATAGAATATAAAATATAAACATTTATCAGTTATTTAAGTTCGGATAATAGATATAATAATGAATATAAAACAGCTAAAGAATGCGTTGTTTTGTTTTTCTTGTCTTGCTTTACAATATCACTATTACAATCTCGCAATAATAGCGCTCAGGGCTTGTTATATTTATCAAATCACGTCTGTTTCAGCTGTTTCAAGAGCATTTCTTATCTGTCGATAAGAGAAGCCGAGTATAAGTTGCTTTTTCTGTGATTGTACAAGGTAAAGAAATTATTATTTTAACAGATAGCTCTTCTCCGATTGACTACATGATATTGCGTTAATTTTTCGAGGATGTCAGAATAATTTCCGCCTTTTCTCATCTTTTTGTTTGCGTGACTTTATGTTTCTACATTATCGCGTGCATTCTTATCGCCAAATTAAAAAGCGCTTATTGTCTAAAATGCAAAGCTTTCTGGGATTTCCGTGTTCTTGGCAGATCAAGTGCAGCTAGGGAGTAGGAAAGAAAGGTATCTAGTGGTATCTGGAGACAAACAGAAACAATCGAATCTGCATGGTTTTGTGCATATAAAAGCTAAAAATAGAAGTTGAGGGAATGTGGGAAACGCATTTGACGTGATAACAGGGAATGGCGATAAGAAAAAACCTGGTTTTTTTTGTTGTCATATGCATGACACTCAGGCACATGCCCTTGCGGCAACATCTCAACTGTTGGGGAGGCGTCCAATGCCAGCCAAATAAAAAAGAAAAAGCACTATAGCATGCGCACAAAGGAGCAAAAAAAAGCACGCTCAAGCCTTGTTCCAAGCCTGGGCTGCATGCTTGAAGTGCAAGGACAATCGTGTTTTTTTTTTCTAGTGCAGGATTAGTTTTGTTCCCTTATGCGCACAATCGACAGCAACACGGAAAGCAATGCTGCAAGTCAGTCAAAATTGCACTGTTCTTTTTTTCTCATTGCTATCGCAACAATGCATGAACACACACTCCCCCCTTCTTCAAAGATAGCGTTTATTGGTGAGCAAATTATTTTTATTATAGTAAAAAAAAAGCGCCCGTCCCCTTCGCCACCCATTTTTTTTACTTGAAGAAAAAAAATTCTAATTTTAGTGCTAGCTAGTTTAGTCAAACAGGAAAGGCATATGTAGCCCTGGCCGTTGCATCTCCGTATTTCTTGGCAAACGGCCACACGAAACATATAAAACTATGTGATCCGATCGGGAGACTGTCAATATGGTTTATCTGCCATCACACTTTTTCTTCATCACTTCAAAGACAAGACAAGTTCGCTAGCATTGCCTTTCTGTCCTCGGACTAGAACTATCTGCATTCCGATACTTCTCAACACTCCACTGCATCGATCTACTATTTCTTCTCTTTGCTCTACATATTCACCTTTTTTAGCAGTAGAGATCACTGCATTCACCGATCGCTGATCTCTCTTCTACATATACATCCCTTGTAGACATTCTTTGGCATCACACATACACACGCGCATATATACATATCTATATATATCTATATATATACACCGCTGTCTAATAGTATAGAAGCCCAGTATTTAAAGCACAATTTTATCTCTGCGTATTTATCGGTCAATTTTAGATCTCTTAGAGTGAACACATCGAATCGCCGTGTATTTTGCGCAGAAACCTAGTTTGCTCCCCCCCCCACTAAGTGAAAGGATTTTTTTTCTCGAAGACCCCTCCCCATTTTCGCTTTCATCTTTTTTTTGCATTTGTCAGCATCATTTCTTGGCATTATGTCGCAGCAGAACAATTGCAGTCGCTTGTTTGAACATACACTGAGACACGGACATCGGCATGGACACAGCCACGGGCATACCGGATCAGCACTGTCAGCAAGCTACACAACTATATGGAAATGCAGCGTATGCGGAGTTTGCTTTAGCAGTGAGGCACAGGTTCGTGAGCATTTTGCTACTGAGCATCTGTTTGCTCCCCTTGACGAATTCTATTGACTGGCTGGTATGGCATGACAAATTATAAACAAAACATGTCCCTGCTGATTTGAAATCTGGACAAATTTTTCCTTATTTTTTTATCTCACACATATTATCAATTTTCTTTTATTATTTTGTATTTTTATCCACAGCTTTAAGGGAAAACTTTCCTTATCAATACTTGGGTCGGCTAGAGAGAAATAAAAACAATTTTTCTATGCGATATTTGATCTTGCTCTACAAGTTTACTTCCTTAAAAATCATTATTATTCCTTTAAATATTAAATAAAAACAAAACCAACATTTAAAAAAGACAAAAAAAGTGGAAAAAGAAATATGCGCTTAACCCAACCTAACTAAATTTCCATTTATGTGTGCAGTCCAAACAAGTAACAAAAGTAGTCATCGGCTCATCTGCGCTTCTTGTCTGCATCTGAAAGTAAGTGCATCTCCGGCCTCTGCAGCGACCGCAACGGAACTGGTCGGTCTCTGCGACCTCGGCAACAGGCGCCTTTGCATTAGAAAGATTTTCCTCTTTCATTTTGCTGATCGTCTCCTTCAGCTCCTCGGATGCCATCTCTTCGCTGCTCATGGAGCATAGGCGCTCGGCCGAGATATCTCCACTAACAACGCGGTTGCGCAATTCTGGATTCTTTTTGTCTCTGAGATTAAGACATAGAGACCGGATCTTTGCCCTATAGGCAGGTGTAGTTGTTTTTGCCTTTTCAAACTCAATAGCCTCGATCGCAGTTGATAGATTCGCTAGTGTTTCAATCGCTACATCGCTATCTGACGACATCGAGTTGTAAAGAAGCTCAATGCATTTGTCGCGCACCGGATCGCCTGTCTTTACCAGATTCACATTATCAGAAGCCGCTGTTCGCTGAGAAGAGGACGACGATAATGGCTTTGCAAGTGAGTCATTTGCAGCAGAAGACTTTGACAATAGAGTCGGTGTGTTTGATCCCGAAGGCGTGGGGTTTTCCGACGACTTGGCCGATGACTGAGCCGACGAATGCCCATTTTTGGAATTTACAGAGGAAGAGCCCGTCGGCGCCAATGTCGACTGTTGTTTTTTCGTTGCCGCAGACCCGTCCCCAGCCGGCTTTCCTGTTTTTGGTGCTGATGCTGAAGTCGCTGCTGTACTAGTCGTCTTTGCTGAACGTGCATTAGAAGCCATAACATCCTTTTTCCACTTGTGAACCACCTTTTTCGCTAGAGCAGCAATCGATGCATCCTCATAGTTCCGAAGCCTTCCAACCACCTGGCCAGCGCCAGTTGCTCGAAGAAGCTTTTCCTCAACCGTGACTGCAATAAGCTTGTAGAGAAGAGTCTCCAGATCCTACAGTTGGCGTTGCATTGTCATATAATAAACATTTTTTTCAGTCTGGCTTTTCTGAATGAAATGTTAGAAATTGAATTATAATTTATATAATTTTATTTGAAAGTACTTACACTCTTGTTTTTAGCCTCCTGAGCCTCGGAAAGCCCTTTGCATAGAGCCTTTAACTCTTCATGACGGGAAGCCGATTCCGACATAATTCAAAACAAGTGAGAAAAAAACAGCACGTTTATAAAGCCTAGAACGCGTTACTTCTTTATTTTTTAAGAAAAAACTGTACAAAAATATCTTTGTTTTAATAGAGTGGGAAAGAAAAGCTTTCCTAAAATTGAAAATGCGAATCGGGTCAACAAAAGTCAACTAAACTCCAAAATCTCCCAGTGATTTAATCAAAAAACCAAAATTAAAAAAGTGACTTTTTTATTTCTTGTTTCCTGAAGCTATGTTTGTGCTTCTTTTTTGAAAGTCAGCATAGAAACGGAGCATCTCAGGCGTAATTCGCTTCTTGAAGCCACGCAAGCACTTTTCAAAGTGACGCATAGCAACGCAAGATGCGTCGACATCCTCTGCCATTGCGGCTATAGCCGATTCTTGACACAATGCAATCATCTCAGCTCCCGAAAATCCATCAGTGCGCTCGGCCAAGGCATCGACATCGACATCATCGGCACATGCGGTCTTGCGCAGCTGAATGCAAAGGATCTCGCGTCTTGTCTCGAAATCAGGAGGTCCGACATAGATAAGCCTATCGATGCGATCTGGGCGCAGGATCCCGGGATCAATGACATCAGGTCGGTTTGTCGCAGCAACAACAGTAACATTGACCAGTGGCTCGATCCCATCGAGCTCAGTTAGTAGCTGGGTCAAAACTCGGTCAGCGACAGAGGCCGAGCCTCCAGCTGCACCACGCTTTACAGTCAGCGCATCGATCTCGTCAAAAAAAACTATAGCTGGCGCAGCAGCACGTGCCTTGCGGAAAACTGCACGCACAGCCTTTTCAGACTCGCCCACCCACTTGCTAAAAAGCTCAGGTCCTCTGACAGCTATAAAATTAAGCCCAGCTTCGGTTGCCAATGCTTTGGCCGTCAGTGTCTTGCTGCATCCTGGCGGGCCATAAAGCAAAACGCCCTTTGGTGGCCGAATTCCCATGCGCTGAAATGCCTCAGGATGACGCAGTGGCCACTCAACGGCCTCGCGAAGCAGTTGCTTGGTAGCGTGTTGACCACCAATATCTTCCCAGCGTACTCGCGGAATCTCTAATGTCGCTTCGCGCATGCAGCTAGGCCGAACCAATGTTAAGGCCCTGAGAAGATGTTTATGCTCAATGTATAAGCTGGCTGCATCGCTGTCGCTTGACTCCTTTATTGCCAGAACTGCTGCCTCGCGCACCAGCGCTTCAAGATCAGCGCCCACAAATCCGTGGGTTGACGAGGCTAGTGTCTGGAGCTGATCGCTGGTAATCCTGTGAGGCGCTGTCGATAGCTTGGTCTGTAGAATTTGCAGACGTGCAGATGGTGTTGGAACCGCAACCTCGATCTCGCGGTCAAAGCGACCTGGACGTCGAAGCGCAGGATCAAGCGCGTCAGGGCGGTTAGTTGCGCCAATAACAACAACACGACCTCGATCAGAGATGCCGTCCAGCAGCGTCAACAATGTCGCAACGGTCCGAGTAGCTGCCTCGCCCCCTTTCCCGCTTCTGCGAGGACATAGCGCATCGATCTCGTCAATAAACACTACACTTGGTGCCCGTGCAACTGCATCGGCAAATATTTCGCGCAGCCGAGCCTCGGCCTCGCCGACAAATTTGGCCGTGACCTCTGCTCCGTTTATTACGTGCACTGTAGCAGCGCTTTCTGCAGCCGCAGCACGGGCTAAGAGAGTCTTTCCAGTTCCCGGAGGCCCATAAAGCAGCACGCCGCGTGGTGGCTGCAGACCGTATGCAATAAAGTCTTGCGGGGCGTTAAGTGCGCCATCTACAATGTGGCGTATCTCTTGTATCTCGAGATTAAGCCCACCGACCGATGCAAAGGACACTGATCTGGATAAGTCTGCGCGCTCATCCGGCGACTGATCAAATAATCTCAATTCCACATGCGTCTCTGAGCGTTCAACGATTGCTCCACCATTTTCGGCTAGTAGGCTTTCTCCGCTGCTGAGCTTAACTCGAGCTACGCGCATTCTCCGAAACACGCCATTGACACTTACATCGACAAACTGGCCTGTGCAAATACATCCGACCTCGACAAGAGCTTCCTTAACGCAGGCCTCGCCAAACGCACGTGTTGAAAATTCTGCTTCTAAAACTATCTCAACATGCGCAGCTATTGGGAGCTCCTCGGCTGCTTCGATATGTAGCATGTCGCCTATGCGTGATTCGCAGTTGATCAATGCCGTAGCTGATATCTGTACTTCTTCTACATCGTTCACAAACGACGGCCATGCTGTTGCATAGGAAAATTTGTATTTACTAGCACTGTTTCTCAGACACACTATGTCGCCTGCTACAAGTCCATGTGCCTGCATCTTCTCAATACTGATTAGCGCACGCTTGGCATGCCTCAGTCGCTGAGGCTCCTTTTTGAAAGTAGTGACAAACAGCTCCATTATGCTGAGTATAAATGCTTTACCAGATGAAACAAATATAGCAAATATTTAAATGACTGTTCACTCTATGTTTTTTTTTGCGAACTTGTAGCAGTTTATTAACTTAGCCAGATACATCATTTTTTTACTAGTTTGTGGGAGTCTAACATGCACAAAAAGATCGATTGCAGATCAACAAAGATTTAATAATTAAATAATTAATTGGAACCGATCAATATATAAAAAATTACAATAAATTCTTCACATTTTTTATTTCGCTCAGCTGGGGCCATATGAAGCTGAAAGTACCGCATCCCGTCTCGATCTGCGAAGTCAAGCAGTTTACAGCTGTGTTAGTACTATGGTGGGGGACCACATGGGAATACGCAGTGTCCCAGTTTTTTATGTTTTATTTTTTTTTATTTCGAAAAAATTTGTATTATAATGTTGCATAACATATTGCAGCTATGTCCATTCTATGTGTATGTTCAATTATTTTTTGCCAGATATTGTAAACCATGTATTGAGATAGAATTTTTTTATTGGATATTTTATTTCCGCTTTATTTATATGTAACTGAGCTAAGGGAAAAGATGTGTGTGGGAGAGAGAAAAAGGGGAATATATGCTTTGGCCTTTTTTTTGTGGTCAGTTGATGTTATTTTTACAACTGCAACAACAATCATATTTTAATCTGGTCTGGATCAAATATAAACCGGTTCAGTAACCGATTTTTTTAAATAAAAATAGTGTGATTGGCTAATCACATCGTCTCACGTTGCATACCATAAGCGGTAAATAAAACCATTATAATTTTTTGGCTTTCCAATTAAACTTTGGACGAGATGACAGCCACCAGATTTTGCCCTTTATTAATATGCATCCGACCAAAAACCGATTTCAAAACAAAAAAACACGACCCTTCAACTCACGCTCAGTTGTTCTGTCCTCAGAGCCAGTGATACACAAATCCAGTTTAGGATCTGAAGACAAGTTAGCAGGCAAGGAACAAGGCACAGTGCCTGCGGTGGCAGCGCCCTCTGAATGGGTGGTTGTCGAGGAAGAGAAGCGTACTAAGGGCCCAGTATTGGAGATAAAGAAAGAGAAGCCAAAGTCAAGGACAAGGACGAACCCAGGCCATATACTTTCAACAAATGAAGGTACTGGGCTCAGCCACAGATCATTTGTGGATGCAGCGGCATCCGAATCAAGCTCAGAACAATACACATATATAACTGACGAGAATGGGTACACATGGCTGTATGACACCGTCTATGGCCAGTACTATTATTACGACGCGGCCCAAGGTACATATGTCCCATATGGTGGCGACTACGTGATCTCCCCAGCTACAGGCGAGGCTGAGGTGGCTTCGGCATCAATTTCGGCAATGGGGAATGGCGAGGCAGCAAAGGGAAACAATACGGATGGGCAGGCGGCCAATAAACACAATAGTAAAAAGAGACGGGTAGTGCGTATGGCTGGCGGCGAAGTGTGGGAGGATCCGACGCTGGACGATTGGCCGGAGAACGACTACCGACTTTTTGCAGGCGATCTTGGGCCAGAGGTAACAAATGAAACGCTTGAGCAGGCATTTGGCAAGTTTGGCAGCCTGCAAAAGACGCATGTGGTGCGCGACAAAAAGACAGACAAAAGCAAAGGATATGGATTTATAAGCTTTGGAAACCCTGACGACTTTCTCAAGGCATGGAAGGAATTCAACGGCAAGTATGTCGGCAGCAGACCAATTAAGCTACGCAACAGCAACTGGAAGCAGCGCAACGCCGATATCCGCAAGGTCAAGCGCCAGGACAAGCGGGCTTTCCTTGAGTTTAAGCACAAGAGAAAATAGAGGATGCGCTGGTTTATTTTACTAATGTTTTTATTTTAGCCCCCAATTTAAATAAAAAAAATTATTAATAAACTAGCTATCTTGATTAACAGCACGACTCGCTGACATGCGCGGTCTTGGGTGGCAGGTTTTCAGAGTCGGCCAGCGACCCGGATTCCTTTGGCGAGCTGAATCCATCAGCAACAGCTCTCTTATGATTGATACGGCGGAGCATAAGGAAGTACCGGATGCACTCAACAGCAATCTGGCCTAGAGCAAGACCCAGGCACGTCACCAGCAAAATGGGGACATAGCTATTCATGACTGCAATCATCAGCACGTAGCGAATCAGAGTAACTACATAGTACAGGCATGCCCGCGGGAAAATCCTCCACGGCTGTCCGGGCTTGTCCACGATGCCATCAATTGCAAGTGAAAACAAGCGCTCAACAACACCAAGCACTATGATGAAAAAATAGGCAAGAGCAAAGTCGCCCTTGGTGCGCAGAGTATATGCCTTAAAGACAAAGCTGACATAGACTTCTGTTGTTGGCGCTGCACGCGCAAAAAGACGGCTATGTGCCTCGCTAAAGCTAGAGATAAGAGTGGATGGCATGGATTATTCCTACAGAGTCGGCCCAGTGAAAGGGTAGAATCCAGTGGTGAAAATAAGGGGTTGGAAAGAAGAAATGCAGCTTGAGAAAAAGAAAAAGAAAAAGAAAAAACAAAGTAAATAGATAAAAAAAAGGAAAATGACAGTGGAAAAAAAGAGAGATTGAGGCGATATTTTGTATGCTTGGTATGGTTTGGCATGGAACAGCCAAAGAACGAGAATGGAACAAGCGAGGAAGAAAAAAAGTGGTGGACAATGGGGAGTGGAATGAGAAAAGATAAAAGCCAGCAGAGAAGAAATGCGATTGAACAACCACGGATTGCGATTGGTGCTTGCCCAACAAAAAAGAAATGCAAAAGAGAAGAAATCCCCAGGCAGGTGCCTCTATCGAACATTCTTTCAATTTGCCTGCTAGCTCTTTCTGTGCCCAGCCTTGATCGACAACTTTTTTCTTTTCTTTTGTTTCTTTGATTGCACTGCGTTTCGCTTGCTTTTAAATGTGTGTGCATTTCTTTCATAGCGACTTGGCTGCTTTTGAAAAAGGATGGATAAGTGCAATTTCTTTTATTGCAAAATAAAAGCAGTGCAGCATAGACAAAGCATCTTAAAATGCAAAAATATTAATGAAGTATTTGCTTTTTGCCAGTCATCAGTCGCAATTCTTTTATAATTAGCCGCGTGAACAAGCTTTTTCAAAAAAAAAAAAAAGCCAAAGCAAGGCAAACGAAACAGCGAAAAGTATCTCGGATGTTCCGGCTTTGGTAAAAGTAACATTAACAGTATCAGTTGCATATCCTTGTGTTGTACAATAAATTTTCATCAGTCATAAATGATATGATATGTTGTTGTTCCTGCAGAACAAGTGCCTCACAGTACCTAGGCGCTTGGATGCTGGATCAACAAGCAAACGTCAGCATCAAAAAACTCGAAGACTGCTTCCACTTGCCAGCCAGTCTTTCTTTTCTATTTTTTGTCTCTGCTTTACTTTGGCCAAACCAGAATTGCGAATTGGCTACTTGGGCACTTTTTCCCACTTAATCTCTCTTTTTGTTTGTTGTTTTACACTCTGATTTATTCTTTTTTTTTTCTAATTTAACACTTGATAGTCCAGCTTTACAATGCATGCCGGTGAGGCTCTTCTGGGCATATTTCTAGCAACGTATTCGTCCAAGGGCGATTATCTTCCCTTGCGATATCCCATGACACCGCATGACTGCGAGATAGTCGCCGAGATACTGAAGGAAAGAGAAGATATAAAAAGGGCTTCCAAAGAGGCAGCCACTGCAAACAGCGTCAGCAAAAATGCAGAACCACCTGTGAGCGCAACTTCAGCTACCTCCACCTCTGCTGGAGCAGGGGCAGGAGCAGGGACAGAAGTAGGAGCAGGAGCACTGGCATTGACAAATGTAGAGGCATCACAGCTGCTAGCAGCCTCTGCGCCTGCAACAACAACGCCGAGCTCTGCAGCTGCTCAGCCAGCGGAGCAGTCCACAGCAGCGCCATCGGAGGCAACTGGCGTTGACGGAAATGGTACTGCTGCGCCAGCAGAAAAGCTTGCCACAGAAGCATCAGCACACAACAACATTAACAATAGCAACAACAGCAAAGAAATACCCTCGCGCAATGGCAGCTTCGTCTCTGTCTCCAATGCGCGTCCATCATCTGTGTCGGCTACGTCCATGCGCACTGGTACAGGTACAGGTACAGGTACAGGTACAGGTCAGGGCCAAGGCACAGAGAGCGGGAATGCGGCTGCTGCTGCAAAAGCAAACGGCAGAGGCAGCGATGGCAAGACAGCTGCAGACAAGACTAACAGCGGCTCAAATATTCCATATCTGGAGATGCCGATGTATGGCTTCAAGTCTGATGTCCTGGCCCAGCTGTTTTCGCCAAGGCCGTCGATGAGCGATCGTCGGTTCCAGGTCGCTATCGACCAGGTCCTATTTGTAGGTCATCCGCTTCGAGACGACCCCAAGGAAAAGGCGCGCAATCCAGATTACTACGATGCAGAGCAGGACGACGCAGAGACGATGTCTCGCCTGGCATCGATGGCCGAGATGGACGGGTGGAAGGTCAAGTCGGAGATCTTGCTGAACCGGGGTGGCAACCAGCAAGGAACAAAGCTGCTCGCTGATCTGGGTCTTGTCAACCTTATGCTGAATCGAGAGCCCAGCGAAGCAGGCGACAGTGCAATCTCGGATGGAGAGCGCGCCGTGCGTGATAGCAAAGAGTGGAAGCGCCGCGGATACCGCAAGCGGGTGTATCCGACACTATTTCACGTAGTTCTGATGCTAGACAACACGTATCCTGGAATCGACATGCTGGCAGACCGCATATACGAGCATGTCTTGCGGCGGCTGACAAAGACGCTGATGATCGAGCAGGTAGAGTCAAACTATGTTTTGGCAGAGTCGCGCGTGATTCGTAGCCTGAACGAAACCGCTTTGGCAGAGAAGTACAGCCCGAGGCGCTATCTCGGAGACCTTATAAGTGCATCTACGCTGGCCTCTGATCTGATCGAGCTGTTTAACGGGCTACGGCGCGGAGAGCTTGTCAACTTGCATGTGCGCAAGCGAATCATGCTTTCGCTTCAGATTCCACGGGGGCCACGGCTGGACCGGCCGGTGCCAGCGAGACAAATGCGCACGCCATACCAAACAGATCATGCGACGAATAGCGGTCGTGGCACGGCTCCGTCTGGCGATATGGGCAGCGTGGTAACGTCCATTGCCAACACGCCTCGTCCAGAGACACCGGCAACGCCTGCAGGCGTCTTTGGCAGCAGCGCATTGATGCAGTCGGCCTCGCAGTCAATTGCGCCAGATGTCCAGGAATACTGGGGTCCGCTTGAGTTTGGGCGCGGTGTCAATACCGGAGTCGTTGGCGTTAAAAATCTGGGAAACAGCTCGGCGCATGCATGGGCAGCGCATGGGATACCGCCAAAGGGCTCGGTGGTGGCAATCGAGTCAGAGATCGGCTTACGGGGCCCTGTGGTCACTGACCGCGAGCTGCAGATCGGCGAGCACGACAGGTATCCTCGGATCGAGCCCTATCATGCGCTGTTGCTGCTGGAGGATGCAGAGAGTCTTTGCCAGAGACTACAGCAGCTGGATGCCTCGCCAACGCTTATAACCGTGGTGGAAAAGACCAGCATAAAGCTGCCTCTGTCCAAGCTCTACGGCATCATGGACTGCTCGTTTGCGCAGCTGTGCCGCTTTGCAGCGCATCTGGTTTACTGGAACGTAGCACGGCTCATATGTCCAGTCAGCCTAGGCTCGACATATGTCCCTACAGGAGACAGCAAGGTCCTAGCGACGCCAGGGCTATCGCAGCGCTTTGCAAAGCAAGGATTTACCCTGTGCACGCTGCCTCAGCTGCTTGCGCGGCTGCATCCTCCGCGCGCATCGGTGCAGGTGCTCGAGACGCTGGTGACTAGTGAGCAGCTGAAGGACAGATATGTGGGCAACGAGTTCCGCGAGATTCTTGCGTTTCTGCTTCGCGAAAACGTGATTGCGCAGCTCCATACATGGCCGCTAGTGCTAGTGCCCAACTATGTCAAGTTTAATCTCAACGAGGAGCAGTTCGTGCGCTTAGCCTTTGCCTGGTTCCGCACGCTGTACACCGAGCACCCCGATCTGCTGTCTGCGTTCCCGCAAGCGCTGATAGATCGCGTAGAGATGGATTGCTGGGTTTCAGACGAGAGCCGCGAGCGTGCCGATGTCTTGCTCGTGTACCAGGCATCGCGCGATGCTGAGGGCCGGGTGATGCTGTGCCGCGTGATGCACAAGCTGGCTTTGCGGCGCATGCGAGACGTATGGGAGGTCAAGAGGCGGGGGAAGCATGGTCAGGAGCTGCATCGGCTTGAAAAGGAGATGGCTGAGGAAGAGGACCGCATCCATGTCTTCTGCAACCGTCTAGAGTCCGAGCGCATGGACGCGTGGATCCGCTACAAAGCGCACCACGAGGCAGCACTTGCTCAGTCCCGCCGTGAGCGTATACATGCACGGCGTGCACTGGGCAGAGACATCGAGGAGGGCGATATCGGAGCACACCTGTATCGCTGGTATGACTTTATCAAAAAGGACCCGGATCTTGGCGAGCTGGCACGCGAGATCGTTGATAAATATGTAAACCTAGTTCCAGTCGATCCTCACTTGCAGCGCTCGGATGCAGAGACCCGGTTCCTAACCAGGGCTGTTGAAAGCAAGCCGACATCGCAGCAAGATTGGTTTATCAAGCGCGCGCATCTGTTTACTGGCACAAACAACCTGGTCAAGCTCGCCTATCTTGAACAGTCGAATCCAGCTCGCCTAGAGTCGATGTTCCGCAAGTTTGAAGGAATCATCCACCTGTCTCAGCACGTGTAAGCGCCTCCATTGGCCCACCAGCAAGCCTGTTATGTTTTTTTTTTTGTTGTTGTCTACAACAGGGTTTTACGATTTTTTTTACTTGCCATCATCCTGTTTTCGGCTTCAAGACCCGACGCAATCAATCACACGCTTTTGTATTGTAAGTTGTTTCTTTTTTGCAGTTTCGTTGCTTTTGTTTCCACAGCTCTTTTTCCTTCTCTTTAATTTGCTCTAAGAGTTTATTTAATTATTTTAATTAGCATTTTCTTACTATCGACATTTCAGACCTTTCTCATATTTTCTAGCAAATATTTACCAGTCGAGCGACCGCTCTGCTTTCTTCTTATTTTTATTATTATTCTCTGTCTCTGTTTTGTTAATGGATCGTGCACCGAACAGGGCCAAGGCCACAAACATCTTACGTCCGGCCAGCCGTGCGCAGGGAGCGACGTTTTCGCCAGACCCCCAGTTAAAGCAGCAGCAGCAGCAGCAACAGTTCCCCATGCATCAGCCTCCAGTGTCTAATGCGCCGCTATCAGCACGGGTTTTGCCAGGCGGTGCTCGTCTGCTTGTATCTTCAGCTGCAGGTGGTCCTTCGCAGCCGCTTGTCGGCATGCCTGGGATGCCGCTGAACTCGCCTGGGCTTTTGTGGCGCGCGCCATCGGCAGCACAGTTTTCGACGCAGCCAGCTGATCTATCAGTTGCAGCGGGATTTGGTGGACCAGATCATCAACAACAGCAGCCCCTTAGCTCTGGTGTTGGCTTTGGTGGCCGAAATAGACTAAGCTCTTATAACGAGGCCACACTGCCTGGGTTTGGAGGAGATTCACCGGCTGCAGTCCCGCGATCAGCTAGTCGCTCGGGCAGTCGCGCAGAGCCTGGACCGTTGCCGCATATGATGGGACAGCAGATGCAACAGCTTCCAGTGCGCTCGTCGTCGCGAGCTGGATACCAGGGTGCTCCTGGAACTGCGGCGCCTGGGATCGGCGTTGGCGTTGGCGTTGGTGTTGGCGCTGGTGGTATGTGGGGTGGCCAGCTTGGTCAGATGGGCATGCACGGCATGTTTGGCGGTGGCTTTGGCTCATTAGGTGGCGACATGATGAACCCCTCGTCACCCATGGCTCTTCAGCAGCAACAGCAGATGATGATGATGATGAATATGCCACTTAGCGGCAGGCCTGGAAGCTCACTGCAGATGGCGCCGCAGCCAGCTCGTCCAGCCACATCGACCGGGTTCCGCAGCTCTGCTGGCGAATCCGACAGCCCCATGGTTGTTAACGTTGCTCGCGGCGGTGCCCGCGTCATTGGCCCCATGCGAGCCAAGCCCTCGAACTTAGACCAGCCCTCGTTTCTGAACCCGATTCCACAGTCGCCATCATCTGCCCTGGGTGCGCTGATTCCCGAGCCCAAAAGTGCGTCATCGCAAGCAGCTCGTGACCATATCCGCTCGGCATTGTCTAACAACTCGCTTGACTCGACGCACAGCCGCTCAAACAGCATGCAGCCGCCCACCGAGGAGTCGATGGAGGCTGCCGAGGCCCGGGTCAGCCGCAAGATCCAAGACCTCGAGATTTCCAACAAGTCGCTTCTTGCTGTCAACACGCAGCTAGAGGCCCGCGTCAAGACTCAGCGTGATCAGATCAACGAGCTTAAGAAGCAGCTTCAGATGAGAGAGCCGCTTATTTCCGAGTCCCTTCTTGACAATGACACATCCGACGAGGTAAGCAACATTTTGAAAAAATCCCTATTTCGTACTCTTTATCTGCCACCCTGCCTCCCTTTGTTTTATGCAGTAAATGCAAAAGCAAGAGCAACTCCTAAAAAGCAAGGCAGAAGGCACACAAGTCTTGGACAGCACTGGCTATTTCTCTCTTTCTCTCCGTCTATCTCTGTCTGCTTGCTTTTGTTGCATAAGCGTAAAAATATACAGCAGGGAACAATCATAAAAGATAGAAACCAAAAAAAATCATGTATCGCTTCTCATGCCCGCCAATAATAGGCTCTGAGATCTTCGCTGAAGGAGGACAAAGTATTTGAACGCCTGATATCTAATTTGGAACACTTAATACAGGATGCCAAGGCTGCCATCGAGTACCGGTCGACTCTCGCTGCGGGCAAGGTCATTAACACTATGGACATGAACGAGGGTAAGTTTCAAAGAAAACTGTTAGTTTTTTTTTTTTTTTGGCCCAGCTACCAACTATTAGCTATATGCAATTGGCTTTAGTTGTTCCATACATGCATGCGCTAATTACTATCTTTTTGATTTGCTTATAGATGACTCTCAGCTTACAGTTGGAAAAAGCCCAGAATCGCAGGCTGCTCAAGAGATCGAGGGTGGTGCGGATACAAACAAGGATCATGGCGAAAAGATCGAGAACGGTAGTGAAAACGAAGAAAACGACGACGCCAACGAAAACGAAAACGAAAACGAAAACGAAAACGAAAACGAAAACGAAAACGACAACAAAAACAACGAAAACGAAAACAAGAATGACAATCCCAAGGATGAGGACGGCAAAGGCAAGCCCGAGGACTCAGAGACCAGTTCTTCTGGGCCAGCTGTTGACGACGCAAGGCTACAGGAAGCACGCGAGCTCGTTGCTCGTCTGATGGTGCTGGCATTGTCCTCGCCTGAGCCCTCGGCAGAGCAGCTGCCTGCGCTGGAGAAAACCAGCTCGCGTATTCCAAGACGCACGGGATCTGGGCCAAGCGCTGCTGCTGCTGCTGGCTCTACAGCAAGGCCATCGAGCGCATTGAAGGGCGGCCTGCGCACACCAGCACGCTCTTCGGGAACACGCATCAGCAGCTTTGGCGTGGCTTCTGCAAGCACGCCTGTTCGCTCAGCGATGGTTAGCCCGACTCCCTCAGGAAAGGCGAGCTCTACCAGTGGAGGTGGCAAGGATTCACAGGGTGCTGCTTCGGAGGAAAGAGAACAGATTTTGGACATTTGCCGCAAGTTGCAGCAGATACTGTGAGCATTTTATTTCATTTCATTCTATATCACCCATTTTTATTAAGCAAAAATTTTTTGTTTTACTTTACAAGCAATTTTGGAAACCTACTTTGTTGTTTTTCTAATGACTAATGCTGCTGATATTGCCATTGCTACCATTGCCATAGCTACCATTGCCATAGCTATCGCTGTTGCTGCAAGCCTGTAGCAACTGCCACACAGAGTCGTTCATTTGTGGCTCTTCTCGAAGCACTGTTGCTGCTGCGGCATTGCCGGTACCAACTCTTTTTTCCATGTCGTCGAGCCAGCTGTCAATAGAAAATCCCTCAGTTGTAGTGTCAGCCATGGGAGCAGCAGTGGCCATGCCTCCGATCTGACCGAGGCACGACTGAACAGATGAAAGAGGGGGCAAGAGCGGTGCCGCGCTATTGTTAGAAGCAGAAGACGAGGGTCCTTGTTGCAATGAGAGCTTTTGAGCCATGCTTTGCCCAGAGTAGCAGCTAGAAAAAAGCGGCAGTGGCGAGTTCAAAGATAGCTCTTTGGTGCTTCTGGGCTCACTTAAAAGCTCTATTGCGCTGTTCATTGCCTTTGTCGTGACCGAGCTTCCTGTTATCATCGCTGGTCTAGAAGCAACCCGAGCAGGACCTAGAATATCAGAAAGCGTTGCATGGATTGAAGCAGACGAGTCGTTAAAGCTGCTACATTGACTGCTGCTATTGCTGCTGCTAGCATCATTAAATGGGTTGGAAATTGATCCGTCGCACAAGGATGTTTGTTGATATCCGGTCAGTTGGTTGCTAATATCAACATTGGTATGCACGTCAGGCAATGCCGAGCTTAGCGACAAACTGGGGCAGGGAATGGACGGAAATGGTACTGTCGAAGTCGTGCAGATATTGCCAAGGCTGCTAAACGTCCTAGAGCTAGCGTCTAAGCAAATGGAGAGCTGCAGAGGCGCTGTCCACTTGGATCC
Organism: Coemansia asiatica; assembly: GCA_027478445.1. NCBI lineage: Eukaryota > Fungi > Kickxellomycota > Kickxellomycetes > Kickxellales > Kickxellaceae > Coemansia > Coemansia asiatica. The sequence continues at coordinate 107,631 of JANBOH010000002.1, read as the reverse complement.
AGGAGAGGAGTTGCAGCTGTTGGTAGAGGCCGGTGTCGGAAGCTTGTTCATGAAAAGTGCATTTGAATCTGTGCCCTGGAGATTAGAGCCAAAGCCACTTGCAGAGCTAGTCTGAAATACACTCGTTTGTTGCTGTGGAAGCAGACGATTTTCAGTTGCAGCGCCAAACGCATTCGCATTGCAGATTTTATGGATATCCTGGGTTCCCTGGGTTTCCCGAGCGCCTTGTTTGTCACTGGCAAAAAATGGCGATGTCATTGGATAGTATGGCAAAGTCCGACCTTTAGAGGCACCCAGAAGCAACTGTGATTCATATGCGCTATTAAATCCCCGAACATGGTCGTTGCCAACAGAGAACTGCTCTATGTAACCACTAGTGTTGGCGCCAATTGCCGTAAACGGCTGCAAAAGCGAACCACGCTTTGCTTGCTTTTCTTTTGTCAAGTTTTTGCGGCGACGAGTATGGACAATTGCATGGCGGCGCAGATTGCTGAGCACAGAGAACCGCTTTGTGCAGCCTGGGTGGTCGCAGGCAAAGGGACGCTCGCCAGTGTGTGTGTATCCGTGAGATGTCAGCGAGCTTGGCCTGACAAAGCGTTTTTTGCACAGCTTGCACTCGTATTTTCGCTGAAGCTTTTCCTTCTCGGTATACCGAACAAACACCTCTTGCTTACTGGCTTTAGTGTCCCGACGGTGCTCCGATAAAGAAGCATCTGCTTGAAAGTTTTTGTTTTCAAACGACGCGCTGTTTTTTCTTTTTGTGTTTCCTGAATCCATTGCGTGATCTGGAAACGGCAATCTGCCTGGAGCCGCAGAAGCAAAAGGTGCACATGGTTTTGAACTGGTTGGCAGACCAGAATGATCCGCGCTTGGATCACCGTTGATGATGGACTTGACAATGCACCCTGTAACGGTCGAGTTGCTAGCCTGCTCGCTGCTGTGATAGACGCCTTTATTCGGGACTTCAGCAAAACCAATTCCCAGCATCTCTTCTAAAAAGCTTGCAGTGTTAGTACTTGGGCAATGCTTTGTATATGTCTGATCCAGAGGAAGCAGATCAGCGTTCTCCATGACGGTCATTTCGTATATTGGACTGTATTACCCAGCAATTTATGTTTTTTTTTGATCGGCCAGTAAGCTGGGAAATGAAATGCGGAGAATATTTAGCAGAAATCTGAAGAGATGAAGAAAGCTTTTTTGTTCAGGTGAACAGCGACAAGAATGCTGTAAAGGAAACTTCTCTTCCAAGATATTGGCAAAATAGCGGATGTAAATGATGTATGTGTGCGTGTGGAGAAGAGGTAAAAAAAAGTAATGAAAAACGAGGACACTGAGGGATTAATAAAATGTAAAAAAAAAGGAACAGCGTAGACCCTGACCACTTTAAATGATCGAGAAATGCGGGGGAGAAGTAAAAAAAGTGGAAGAGAAAAGGGTGTATTTTAAAGAATAGAACTATAGATTTTGCAAACGAGTCTCTGGTTATATTAATTCCTAACAAAATAAATAATAGAAATAGAAATGTCAAAGATGGTACAATAGCTGAGCACTTGCCCGATTATTTGCTTTGTTATAATAAAACTTGAAAAAGATATACAAATATTTTTTATCTCGACATTTTGAGGCATCAAAGTCCATATGCTTGTATTTTATATAATTCAAAGGTCTAAAGTATACGTGCGCATTGACTTGACCTTGCTTAAAAAAACAACAATTTATTTTACTTGTTAAAATTTCGTTAAAGATGATGACGAGATATAAGCACCAAATAAATAATTAAATTGATAGACATTAATATATCATTCGGTCTAGCTTGGTTCTGTCAAGGAGGTATGCGTCATCATTAGAATTCACAAGCCAGTAAAAGGATTGAAAAATGAAAGATGCTCACGTAGGCAATTGAATGCTCCAAGGATATATGCCCAGACTACAGGGTTATGCGTTAATGATTGGTTTGCTGAGCAAAGCTATGATCGGCAGAGCCGAACCTAGAAATCGATCGGCTAAGCGACCCAGCTTATGACACGTAGAAAACATACCGTCCAGACCCAGTTCCCTTTTCACCTCCTCCTATTTTTTTAATCTGAAAGTGTTGATATAAATTAAAGTTTTCTACGGAAAAGTCAAGGATTTTTCTGAGCTAAAAACTTTTCACGAAGTGTTACAAGCTCTTCTTTCCAGCCAAGGCACTCAGCAAGCAGTGCACATGCCTGATCGCAGTCGCCTAAAATTAAGCCATCACGATGCAGCTGGCCCACATGTCTGCCGTCAAAGTCAAATCCTGGACCAGGCACTTTGGCCTCGCCAACACGCATGCGGTTTATCAGCAGACGGGGCACGCTATCAGAGACATCGTTTATAAGTGAGGCAAATGGCTGAACCAGCAGTGAGGTGCCCATGACAATTAAAAGATCGCAGCTAGAAAAGTCCTGCTCCAGAAGGTCAAAAAAGCGTGATGGCAGGCCCTCTCCAAAGAATGTAATATCTGGCTTGACCAGCGAGTTGCACGAGCGACAGTGAGGGATCTCGTCCGCGAAGATCTTTTCCTTGACCCATTCCTGCGAGTGCTCTTTGCGGCATGTGTTGCGGATACAATGAGCTGTATGGAATGAGCCATGGGCCTCGACAATAAGATCGGGATCTATTCCAGCGACTCGCTCTAGACAGTCGATGTTCTGGGTGTAATGTCGCTGGAGAATGCCCTTTTCAGCCAGCAGCTTGACAAAGAAGTGGCTCTGTGTCGGGGTAAACTGGCCAGGATACAGTTCCTTTGCCAGTACATAAAAAGGCTTTGGCTTTTTTCTAAAGTAATCTATGGAGAAGATGGCTTCTGGGTAAGGCAGCATGAATGCCTGCAGATTATCATATAGACCAGTTCCTGGCGAGCGAAAATCTGGAATTCCAGCGTCTGTCGAGATGCCAGCTCCAGCCATGACAACAATCTTCTTGGCAGCACCGCTCTTGATCATGTCGACTATAGCGTCTATCACCGACATATCTTGGGGAAAAACAGATTTTGTTCCTGGAACCAGCAACGGCGTATGCACAGTCAGGGGCAAAGGAGGTCCCTTGTAAGCTGCAGCTCCGTCGTCATATGCGTCATCCGAATCCTCGCTCGAGCTACAATAAGCATCGGGCACGCTTTGATCAGTATCGCTTTCGACATATTCCTCTTTGTAATTTTCCCTTTCAAAGCGGTCTTGGTCTTGGTCTTTTAAATTGGTCTTGGCTTTGCTATTGTTTGCATTTGTAGCTGAGTCGACCTTGGCATGCGAATTACCATCTTGTCTCTGCCGGTCTCTGCATTCGTCAGAAGAGTTTCTTCCCGATTGGCCATCTTTAGACTTGTCTTTAATCAGCAGTACTCTTTCGATTTCTTCAGCGAGTTGATCAATATTGGACTCCATTTTTATACTTAATCGAGTGGTTGGTTGGTTGGTTGCTTGCTTGTTCAAAGAGCAACAAGTATATGGATGATCCCGATTCTGCGTCAGATGGCTAATAATAAAAATAGCACGTGAATATATTGTGTATGTGAGAACAAATCAACAAAATAAAAAAAATCCATATGAGCATATAAAAACGCAGTTTGCTTGAGGCCAAAGGCGGTCTGCGCTATTATGGAAGCTTTTAACGCGGCGCTTCCGCAATTATTTGTTTTAAATGCAGATTGGCACATGATCAGCGGTATAGCACATCCATCTTTGACATTTAAAGTAGAAAATAACGCAATCTGAGATTGTCAAGTGTGTGGAAAGATGTGCCTTTATTCCGCATTTTCTTGGGATTATGCTTTTCTTTTTGCTTTTCTTTTTTTTTTGGACGATGAAGAATCTGTTGTTTGGAGGTTTATTCAAAAGATCTTGCTGCTTCAGGAGCAGATTACCACTGGGTGAATTTATTTTTGTAATTCCTTTGAGGCAAATCATGTCTCTTTTGGAAATGAGCACAGCAAAACCATTTCTCTGGCGCTTCTTCTATGTCGAAAAACTCTTTCAAATTTTGACGATTAATTAGCTGCTTTCTGTCTTATTCTTTTGATAGTTCCTTGGCAAAGAAAAATAAAATGACAATAATAAATAACGCTAATTTCCGCTTTAAAATTGCAAAGCAATCGAGACCATCCCACACTAAAACTTGCAAAGAAAATGAATAATGAGCCGTCATCAAAGCAAAGCAAACCCGCAAGAGCAAAGCAATGATATGCCATTCCTTTAACTGTAAACAATACTAAACAAAATCAAAATATGGCAATTAAAATATTTTTAGTTTCGGTCATTTGCTATTCTCAATGATGTGGGCGAAAAAATCAAGCATGGAGCATTGTTTATAAACAAAAATCAGAACAGGGAAAAAGAACCTGATTACAGATGCATTTTTTAAAAAGAAAAATCAGCACAGATGGGAAACTCAATTGATTTTGGACATTAAATAGCCATACGAACATGCAAGTTTCCAACCTTTTTTCATTTTATTGAAACAACGAGTTAAAGCAAGAAAACATCTAATGTATATACACTGGTCTAGTGAAGGCTGTGAGTAGTACATGGTGTTGCATGTTCTTGCATGCATGCATTCCACGAACAGGATTCATTTAAACTGGAAGCAAAAATGGACCTCTTCTCACCTGCGCAAAGCAGCACCGACAGAACCTTCTTTAGAAACAGACGTCTTTGTGGATGAGCGGGCATAAATGTACTACAAAAAGCGGATTGATACTTGTCTTTTGAGACCTTTTTTTTTAAAAAAAAAACGGCAAGGGGTATTTTTGACCCCTACGACTTGCCAAGCAGGAATATCTTTTATTGATTTTTTTTATTACTTTAGCAAACTAAAAAAAGTCTTTTCCAACAAAAAACCGCTATAAAGTCAATTATGATTCTTAAGCCAATACAACTTGCTGATGATCAAACGCATATGCACCTTGTAAATCAACCTAGAAAGCAAGTTCAAGTAAAAAATACATTAGAACATGCACAATTTATTTCCATATAAGAGCAAGTCAAGACAGGATTTCTACTTTTTTAGTGGACCAAAAAAAAAAAGAAAGGAGCAATAGCTTCTCTCTTTTACTAGAGGCACTAAAGTCCATTGCATATGACGAATGGCGCTTGAGCGATCCACCAGTTTACAAAGGATAAAGACAAGTCTTGAATTATAAACAAAAACACTATAATTCACATGGCTAGAGCAAATATTTACGGACAATTAAGGAAATATCTCGATTGCACACAAAAACATGTTTCTTGAGGCCTAATATTTCTGTTTCTGCTTCTTTTTATAAGAAGTGCGTGTGTTTGTTTACCTATGTTTGCTCATGAGTTTTATTTTATTTTTTTGCGTTTAGTGGTGTAATCCAGCCACGACAAAAAGAGGAATGAGGGACTATGGGGAATGCAATGCTGCCTACTTTGCAGTCTAGAAAGGATATATAGAACGGTGCTCAGCTCTCCTGTCCTCAACACCCTCCCCCCGCTTTTTTTGTTTATAAACTGTATTGTTGTTTTATTTATAATATCATTATTTTTTTTTTAGTAAAATTTTCACTAATTGATATCTATTTTCTACTTATTATTTTCTTGTTGTTTTATATTCTCTAATATATTTCCGCCTAATATTCTTATTTTCTTTTATTTATCTGTTTGAATCAAACCTGTTGACGGTATTTATAACATTCAAAAAAGTGGGGGTTGAATATCTAGACGAGGGCAAGTATTAGAGAGACATTTAGTGCCTTTTGTAAGTGTCAGCAAATAGTTGCTATAACTAGATCTGTCGTGGCATTGAAAATAAAAAGCAATGGTAGACCCAGCACAGCTTACAGCAGAGGAGGTGTTTCTGCCTCCGACAACAACAGAGACTATAGTGTTCTATGTCTCGCTAGTTGTAAACTTGACTTCGTTCTTTCCTATTTTCTATGCAATCTGGTTCCGAGCCTTTCCACCGATGAGAGCCCAGCATGTGGGCATCACAGTGGGAGTAGGCATAGGAGGCATTATTTTCAACATATCCAATAATCTGGTGCAGGGAATGGCCAAGTACCAGGGTTTGCTGGGACTGTGCGACTTTTGGGGAGCGTGGGTTATTTTCACATTTGGGCTGGCAGTGTTTACTTGCTCGCTCAACATGCGGCTAGTGCTTTTCTATCGCGTATTCGTGACAGGAAACACTTTGAAGCAGACCAAAAACAAGGCTTTCAATTTTTTCCGGCGCTTCTGGCCATTCTTTGCGTTGTGGTCGCCGTCTTTGATCTCAAGCATTGTCATTACGGCGCTCAAGGGCCCGCGGGGAGCCTGGCTTCTGGAGGACCACGGTCTGCGCGCCTGTACGTTTAGTGACGGCTACCTGTACTGGATCTACGCGTACTTTGCAGCCATGATTGTCCTATCCTGGGTGCTGTACTTCCGCATGCGCAGCGTCGCCCAGGCATTCAACGGCTTCCGCATGGCCATCTGGACACTGATTATCTTCTCGTTGACTCTGATCATCAGTATGGTGATTAATATCATCAAGGGTTCGAACCAGTCGTGGGGCCGTATAGCCATTGCGCTGTCAAACATGGTCCTGATTAACGGATACATCTGGCTGATTCTGGGCCCACCGGTCATCGGACATTTGTTCTGGCGCGAGCAGACCATGCGGCACTTTATGAACACGCTGCATAAGGATAGTCTGATTGCGCAGCAGACAAGGGGCTTTGAGCTGAACACGCAGATATACGGGATCTCGGATAATGACGTGTATGCACACTCGTCGTATGGCCAGGGAGAGTCGTTTGCGGACAACCTTAATCAGCAGGAAAAAATGGCTGACCTTCCGTTCCATACACAGTACCAGTTCCGGTCGCCGCCGCCTGTGTTTACAGGGAATACGCACCACATGCTTTAGCCCATTCTGTTGCTTAATAAAAATGCTGTTTCTATTGCACATAGCATAGCCATGTAAAAAAAAGAGAAAGAAAGAAATGAGTAAATACACAATTTTAAAAAAGATAATTATGAGGGGAGGATCCGCAAATTAAATATTGGCACATTAGCGATGCGATATCGGAAGAGCGTCTTCTTCAAAGTCGTCGTTGTCCGAGTCAAAGATCTCTCTGCGGAAGCTGTGCTCGACCTCGTCGATGCGAATGGCGTTGCGTCGCCTGCCCCGGAGCCTATCAGCTAGACTCACAGCAGCATCGGCAGCAGCCAGGCCAGCGTCCCTGAAGAACACGACGATTCCATGCCAAAAGCTGTAGTTAGGCAGCTGCTCGAGACCGCGCAGGCCGCTGGAGGAATTCAAGACTCTGTTGTACAAGACGCCGCCCAGAAGATAGATGCTGCCAAGAACAAAGACAGCGACAAAGGCGACGGACGCATGGGTGGGACCATCGGAGTCCTCGACATGCCCGTTGCCCGTGCGATACAGCGGGCAGGCAGCAGGGGTCTGCCACTCAAACATAAACGCGCACTGGTGCCATTCAGACACAAACACAGGCGAGCCCCACTTGTTCTTATCCATAAGCGGGTCGCATATAAACGAGACCACGGCCGACTGGTTCAGCTGCGGGTATCCGGGGCAGGCATCGCCATCATGGTACTCGAGCAGGAGCTTAGTTCCCCGGAGCCTCAGCGCGCTTTTGCCAGCCTTGCCCAGCAACCCATGTTTTCCGTTGTGCTGCCAGCGCGCAGCAGCGTGCCATTGGTTGTTGTCGTGCTCTGGAAGCGGCTGACAGATGGCCAGGCTGAACGTGTATCGGGTTTCGGGCCACTCGACGGTGTAGCCGCCGTTGTGCGGGGCGTGGAGCTGCAGCGCGCGTAGGTCGTAGAAAAGGGTGCCGGTGCTGTCGACGGCCGTGCAGTTTTCGGTGGCAGCGACTAGCAAGAGTATATTACTGCAGGCCCAGACAGCGTATGATTTCAAGGACAAGTGCATTGCATTTAATATAAATAGAGAAGAGTAATAAAGGGATGTGGTTTTAATATAACAAAAGGTAAAAAAAGGTAAAAAAGAAAGAGGGTAAAGAGAGATGTTTCATTCTTGGCAAAGCAAGTCTGGAAATAATCATTGATTGTTTTTCTCACCCTTTGCAGCATGCCTTTTTAAATTTTTTTTTTTTTTCATTTCTGGTGCATCAGATAATATAGATGGTTGACTGGAGAATCTGCTGCAGGGTGCCCAGGAGGGCCAGGCACAGGACGACGCCTAGCGCAGAGAACACGGAGCCCGAGTGGTCGACACGGGTGATGCTCCACGAGTGGTCGTGCTCCTTGACAACTACGCGGCGGCTGGAGCCTGGCACCCATCCGTTGCCAAACACAAAGTCTGTCGCAGCTACCTTGTGGATATCGCTCATCGTCGAACAGTGGCTGTTGTCGGATAGAAAGACAAAAAAATAATGAAAAAAAGTTTATTGAGAAATAATAAAGACGGGATGAAAGTCAATGTGTTCAGTAATGAGCATATACAGCTGATGATGTCTGCTTGCTTCATGGGCTCGATGCACGTGCACACGCAGATGCAAAAGGAAAAAGAAATAGTTTGGGGTTTAGAGTACGGGCAGCCGACGGTCTTCCTCGGGATAGTAGGCGGGCGGCAGGTCGACGTAGATGTAGCCTGGCGGAGGAGGAGGAGGCTGATGATAGTATACGTCCGAGTAGTAGCTCGGGACCGGCGGCGGTGGTGGAGGAGGCAGCGCCGTGTACTCCTCGTTGTGGTAGTAGTCGGGGCTGGGCGGGGGAATGGCCGGGTAGGCTTCAGGATAGACCACGGGCTTGGGACCGCCGCCGCACGAGTAATCGTTGCACTCAGGCGAATTGCCGTCATAGTACACAGGCGGCGGGTCGCCATGGTAGACCTCAGGACGCGGCGGCTCAGGCTCCGGCGTTGGGTGCGGCAGGCCAGCGTCGTAGTGCAGCACCAGCTTGGGCTTGTGATGGTGACGAATGACGATCTTGTGGCCCAGAAGCGCCACAGCCTTGTCCGACAAAGCCGGTCCTGCCTCAATGACGTATTTGGCCGTGCGCTTGTTTCCTTGCGGCCCAGCGGTGGAGTCGTCGGCCTTAGTGTCGCTGGCGGTGCAGTGTGCGGTGGAGCCGTCGGATGTGCATGCCATCGTTGTGGGGCAGTGCGCGGCGACATACTTGCCGTTGTTGCAGACAAGGATCAAGCGCTGCTTGTCCTTGACGCACACGCGGTGGCCGTCCTGCGCGCACGAGAGGCTGGTGATGTGGCCTGGCGGCAGTGGGATGCGGTCAACGTCTGGGCCGGCAGATTCTGGCGCTGCATGAGCTAGGCCGAGGGCCACGACGCCGATGGCAATGGCATCGAGCACGCGACGCATCAGAAAAAAAAAAGAATGTGTAAATATAGGTGTAAATGTAAGTAAGTGTAAATGTAGGCCAGATAAAGGATGCGAGAGAAAAAAAGGCGGAATGGGCTGTGCTGGGCAGATGGCAGACGGTAGACGGCGGCTGAGTGCTCTGTTATATACGGGCTCCGTCTTGACTCTGGTACCGGCGCTGTGGGTCTTTTTAAAATAAAAAAGACGAGAAACACTGTCTCGGCCGCATGTTTGGGATTTGTGTGCGGGGAGGGGCAGCTTTACAAACAAAGGACCCCGCACAGGCTGAATCCCTGGGCCGATGCAGATGGAACATTCCACGCGACCAACTCCAAATTGTAGATGTTCTGATCAAAAGATAAAAGAAAAGAATATGTAAGAATATAATTGAGAAAAGAAAAACAGCTGCTTTTTTTTCAGTTGGTGCGCATAGGGCTGAGCTCGATGTTGTCGTCGTCACTGTCGTCAGCGTCGAACAGCACGTGCGAGTCGTCGGGTGCGCGCGATGGAGTTTCGGCCGTGGCCTCTGAGTCCTGCTGGCCGACGGTCTGATAGACCATGCCGTCGGCGGCAGTGGGCAGCGCCATGTCCTTGTCGGCGCGCCTTCCCAGCTCAGCGTACAGCTGCATCATAAAGTAGGCGTAGAAGAACAGCAGGAACGAGACCGACAGGTAGCCCAGCGAGAAAGTGCCGATGTCGATGCCAATGTTGCCGATGGCAGTGACGCTCTCGGCGTTGGCAGACATGAAGGCGACGCCCGAGTGGCACAGGAAGAACACGGGGATGTACTGGAACGGGTTGGGCTCCTTGGTGTCTGAGCGGATCAGGCCGGTGGTCAGCAGCATGATCTCGATGCAGCGCGTCAGGCCGGCCAGCACCAGCGACAGGCCAAAGACAAAGTGCACGCGCGTCGAGAACTCGGTCTCCTGCTCGTGCGCGGCCATGGCGCAGCCGGTGAACGCCAGGATGATGGACGGGAACAGGCTGCGCTCCTTGGGGCCGGCCTTGCGCAGCATGTACGTCGACAGCAGGCCGCCGCAGAACCAGATGACGCCCATGCTGGTGTGCTGCAGATCCTTGTGCGACCAGCCGTGAGCCGGCTCGATGAAGCCGTGCTCGGTGAACGTGTTGAACAGGCCCCACACCATGATCATGGCGCTGTCATACAGCTCGGGCGACCGGCCAAAGCTGCTGAGCCACGGCGACGCCAGCCGCACCAGCAAAAGCAGCCACACGCCGTACGCCAGGAACGAGCTGCCCATGATCAGATGCGCCAGGCACTGGCCCAGGTACCCGTCGTAGCAGTAGCCCAGCCACGCAACCACGCCCAGCAGCATCTGCACGTACGTCGCCACCACCATCGTTATCGCCATAGCCTTGTGCGCCACGCGGATGTACGGCCGCACCACGTCGTTGAACCGCTTCTCGGTGTGCAGCTTCAGGTAGATGCCGGCGCCCAGCTGCCCCGCCAGAAGCCACAGCATGAACCAGCTGAACTTGCTGTGCGCGTTGTCCCTGAACGCCCGTCCGCCGTGCGCATGCCCCAGAACAAACCCCACTATTGCCAGCACCCCGCCCACCGACTGCACCGGGACGTGCCACTTGTTTTTCCGCAGCCCCAGCACCAGCCCCACTGGGAACAGCACGCCAAAGGCCACCGCCATCAGCAGAATGTGCAGCTTGAGCACTGCGCCGATGGGCTCGCCCGCGTCAAAGTTCATGTTTGCGCCGTGGTGGTCGTGTGCGCTGACGACGCTCAGACCGAGAAGCGCCGCTGCTGCCAGAATAGCCAGCTGTCGTGTGTTGACGAGTCGCATGCCGCTAAAAATCCTAGTTATGAGACGGTGCGTATGTATGGGTGTTTATAAGCGAAAGGAAATAAAGAAATAAGAAGAATAGGAAGAAGAAACCCTGGATGAAATCAAGAGACAAAAAGCATCAGCAAACATCCGTCACCAGACACTCACAGCCCTCCTTTTTTTCCCGCTTGCTCCAATTCTACACCTCTTCCTCCCAGGCACATGCGGCCCGCAATCACTGCAAGCATGGCCACAGTCATCATTGCTCTCTTCTCATTTCTCTCATCTCCGCATTTCCGCGCCTAAGCACCAACCATTGCGGAAAAAAAATTTCTGCTTGCAATCAATCAGCTGGCTAAAAGCCGATAAAAGGCACGTGCACCCATTACCATCGCTGTTCGCCTCATCCAGATTTTGTTTTCTTGGCAAGAAAATCCTTTCTACGCCTTTTTCTTGCTGGAATATCCTCCATAGCAAACCCGCCATCACATCCCTTTTTTTTATCTATTCTTCATGTTCCAGAGAGCGCGAAGCGACAGAGCCACAGAGCAGCACCGGCCAAAGCACGTTGCGCGCAACAACGAGGCCGCCGTCGAAGAGCAGCTCAACGCCCGCGTTGAGGCCGAAATCGAGCAGCTTTTGACCTCGTTTGGCGAGATAATCCAGTCCAGCCGCATCTACAACAGCCGCCCTATCGATCTCAGCGGCAAATCAGAGTCCCGCTCAAAGCGCCCCGCCCACCATCCGGGCCAACTACAGCAGCGACGCAGCAGGCAGAGCGACGACGAAAGCGATTTTGACAATGGCATCACCAACGATGACAATGGTGATGTTAAGAACACTAGGGCTGGCGCGGAGGCTCCTAAGGACAAGTATTCGGTTGCGCAGGAGGCGTACGGCGCGCAGACACGGGCGGCGACTATGGTGAGGTCTGTCGAGAAATTGCTTGCCATGGTCGCTGATGTGCGCCGTGCCCGATTAGTCAACGACTCGACTACCATGACTGCCGTTGCTGATGCCCGCCGCAAGGCCCTGGAGCAGCGCACAGTTCTAACTAAAGATGCCATTGAGCAGCTCAATGCCGCCGTCGATGCTGCCGTCCGCGACCTGGAAACCGTCTATCACAACTCAAAGTACGTCAAATAATCTTATATTCGATATACCAAAAACAAAGATGCATCCTTGTTTCTAAAGAGTCTGAAAATGGTGTAACAAAAAAAGGGGGGATTCTAGACGCGAGACCCACTGGTGCTGCGTTTCTGCGCAAGGTTCAGCAGCGGCTCGTTGTCAGAGTCCGAGCCCGGCCCGTCTGCATAGCGCATAGCGTACGCGCTCGGCGTGCGTGCAGCAGCAAACACATTGCGCCGCTGGACGACATTATTCGACGGCAGCGTGCCCGAGTCGACAGCCGACGACCGAGCATACGACACCTCGGCCTGGTCAACGTCGAAATCGCTGTCGGTCGAGTTGCCGTCAGAGTCAAACTCCGACCCCGTCTCGCTTTTGTCCCCGCCACCCTGGTCCTCCCTTCCGCTGTCGAACTGACCCGAGTCTGCGCCTCCAGACTCCAGGGCCGACGGATCCGCAGACGCGCTGTACTGGCGAATCACCATTTCGCCGTCAGCGTCGATTTCAGACACCACGCGCGTTCCGTCGTTGGATTTGAACAGCGTGCGTGGTGCTTCCGGATCACGCGTGTATCCTGGTGGCGGCCAGTACACCGGCGGAGTCAGCTCAGATCTAATCTCAAAGTCCAGCCCGCCGCCAGCCATCCTACGCGGAACCCACCACAACAGCACACGCTGCCCAAACACAGACTTGAAGTTGCGCAAAATGCCCAGGTCGTACGGGTACGGCGTCGGCTGGCATTTTCTGGCACGGACCAGCTTTTCCACGCGAGATTTTTCGCGCGACTCGATCGTCGTCGTGTTGCGTGCGACCAGGTACACGTGGTAGCAGCTGAGAACGCCGACGAAAAGAAGCACCAGGCCAGCCAGCGTCAAGTTAATAATTAGAAACGCAACCTCTGTCTGCGTCGGCTGCCTTACATAGTACGTTCCGTTATACGAATCAACAACCAGCTCCCATAATCGCAAACCATGCAAGGTAACCGCAAACGCGCATGTCACGTCCACCGTGTAGATAAAGCGCAGGAAATGGCTCTGGTTGAAATACCCCACGCAGTTGTTTGTCCACGGGCAGTGGTGGTCCATCTTCAGCACGCACCGCTCGCATTCAGCACAGTGGTGTGTGCGCGGCGGCTTGTATCCGCGGCACATGCGGCAGTACCGCGGCTTCTGCGTGTCCCGCTTCAGCTCATACACATTGGCACCTGAAAGAGGCGGCTCCCAGCCCAGCGGCACATGTCCCGGCGACTCTGTCACTGCCAGGTAGTAGTTGTAGTAGAGCAGATGCAAAAGAAAGTTGAATGCCCCAAGTACTAAAAATGTCTTTAGGCTGAAGCCGCCTAGGTAGCTCCAGTACACAAATATCTGGCTGCTGTATCCGATGAACCCGATCAGCAGGGACACGCCCCACACGTAGAGCTTACCCACGTCGAACTCTGCATCGTAGCTGGCGCCGTCTGAAGCCATGGAATCCAAGCGAATTTAAAAATAAAATAGCTAAAAATAAATACAAAAAAAAACGAGACAAGGACATGAAAGTTTTATTGATGATTCAAGCACACTGATTCTCATACTCTTTCTTTCTTTCTTTCTTTCTTCTCCACAGACAGACAAAAGGGAGAATGAATGCCCAAGGCTTTTTCCCTCCACCAATCCCAAAAAGCAGGGAGCAGAATGCTCCACACAGAAAACATCTATGAAAATGCCTCCTATTGAAAAATCGAATCGGGAGATCAGAGCAGTCCCGATCATGCCTGATCAAGAGCGGCTGGCTTAATGCATTCTCAAGCGAGGCCTTTCCTTGCTAGACTTTGTTGTTTGCTTCTCCGACCATCTCTTCTTTATATCTCACCCTTCCCTTTTCTTCATTTCCGCATTTCTTGTCTTTCAATTGCCAAGATGATCCCTGCTACGCGCAATGGGCTGCTGCTCATTGGCGTGCTGTTCCACCTGGTCTACCTGCTCAGCATATTCGACATTTACTTTCGCTCGCCGCTAGTGCACGGCATGACGCCGCACAGGATCCCCCTGCGCGCGCCGGCAAAGCGCCTGGTGCTCTTTGTGGCCGACGGGCTGCGCGCAGACAAGATATTCGAGCCCTACCACAACAAAACCACAGACACAACTGACGAGCTGGCGCCGTTCCTGCTGAACAAGCTGCGCACACAGGCCTCCTGGGGCGTGTCCCACACACGCGTCCCCACAGAGAGCCGGCCTGGCCATGTCGCTACCATCGCTGGCTTCTACGAGGACGTCAGCGCAGTGACCAAGGGCTGGAAGATGAATCCAGTTGAGTTCGACTCGGTCTTCAACGAGAGCCGCCACACATGGTCGTTCGGCTCGCCAGACATCCTGCCCATGTTTGCCCATGGCGCATCAGACAAAAGCAAAGTCGATACCTTTATGTACCCTCCCGAGTTTGAGGACTTTTCGGGCAACGGCGACAGACTGGACACCTGGGTGTTCAGCGAGGCCGACCGCTTCTTCGACCGCGCAGCCGTGCATGGCTCCGAGCTGAACCAGATGATGCACCAGGACCAAATCGTCTTCTTTTTCCACCTGCTCGGCATCGATACAAACGGCCACGGCTTCAAGCCATATTCGCCAGAGTACCTCAACAACATCAGACACGTCGATCGCGGCATTAAGCGCCTGGTCGAGCGCCTCGAGCAGTTCTACAGCGACGACGGCCAGACCGCCTATGTCTTTACCGCTGACCACGGCATGAACGACCGCGGTGCACACGGCGATGGCCATCCAGACAACACACGCACGCCTCTGATTGCCTGGGGCGCTGGCGTTGCACGCACATTGCCAGCTGCCGATGGCCAGACTGCGCCGGGCCACACGGCTTTTTCTCGACCATGGAATCTGAACGCTTTTGAGCGCAAAGACGTCAACCAGGCCGATATAGCGCCTCTGATGGCATCTCTCATTGGCATCCCTTTGCCGCTAAACTCTGTTGGCACTTTGCCTCTGGCCTATCTCAACGCTACCGACGAGTTCCGCGCGCGTGCTGCGCTGGTCAACGCCCTGCAGGTTCTAGAGCAATACCGCGTCAAGCATGATCAGAAACAGCAAACAGAGATGTTCTTCAAGCCCTATATGCCGATGCACCAGCCAACAAACTCGCCAGAGCATATCTTGGCCCGCATCCGCCAGGCAATCGACCTGGGCCAGTACGCAAAGGCAGAAGCCGAGTGCTCGCTGCTCATCTCGCTATGTCTCGAGGGGCTGCGCTATTTCCAGCGCTATGACTGGCTGCTCCTGCGCTCGATCGTCTCTGCAGGGTACCTTGGCTGGATCATATACAGTCTGCTGTTTATATTTAAAAAGTACGTTTTGCCCCCCGCTGGCCCAGATGCTTCGAAAGACACGTATCGGTCCAGCAGCTCTAAGCTCATTGCTGTTATAGGCTGTCTGGTGTTTATTGCATTTTCGGCCATGTTCTACAGACAGCACTCGCCGGCAATGTACTATGCTTATGTGGTCTTTCCCGCTTACTTTTGGACTGAGATCGTGCAGCAGCTGCCACTGGTACAGCAGGTCGCAGCTGATTATATGCGATCAAGTGTGCGCTGGCGTCCGTTGGCATTTATCGCGGCGTATGTTGTTGTTCTCGAAGCGCTTGTCTACGCGTACTTTGATCGCCGCGTCTACTCGGTTGCCTTTGCGCTGCTGGCCATCGTGTGGCCAATCGTCGTTTCGCCAAAGCTTCGTCGTCGCCATTCAAAGCTGCTGCTGCTCTGGACCTGCTTCTGCCTTCTTACCTCCGTGTTTACCCTGTTGCCTGTCGAGCGCAACGACCATCTGGGACTGGTCATGGCAGGCGGCGCTCTGATTACAATCAGTGGGTTTGTAGCCTGGCATTATAGCCCGCAGTTTGTGCTCCCGCCCCCTGGAATGACAGGCAAGCAGGCCCATGCGGCAATTGCGCTTGACAGATTGATCATCCTGATTGAAACTTTGCTTGTCGGCATTGCCACTGTGCTGGGTCCGCTGACATCGAAGACAACAGAGACACGAGGACATCTGCCAAGGGCGCATCAACTAGCCTGCTGGGCAGTCCTGATTGTATCGATCCTGCTACCGTTGCTGCATGGGTCACGTCTGAACCAGGCAGCTCGCGACCAGCACTATTTGTATCGTCTAGTCACTATCTACCTGGCATTCGCTACGCCGTTTGTGCTTTTGACAGTGTCGTACGAAAGCATATTCTATTTTTCATACTCGATCGTCCTGCTTCTCTGGCTGTCCATTGAACGAGCTCTGTACTTTGAACGCGCAGAAGACCAATTGCTTGCGCCTGCCGAGCAAACCCGGCTATCAAGCCTGCTTACCCCACAAACCTCGCTGTCTTCAAGGAATGCAGGCAGAGCAGAATCGGTGCTGAAACTGGGTCGTAAGCTAGAGCTTAGCGACTTGCGGACTGGAATAATGTTTTTGTTTTTCGTAAACGTCGCATTCTTTGGCACAGGCAACGTCGCCTCTCTGGCATCGTTTTCCATCGATTCCGTGTACCGCTTGATCACTGTGTTTGATCCATTTATAATGGGCGCCCTGTTGCTGTTCAAGATCTTCATTCCCTTCTTCCTTGTTTCTGCAGTCTTTGGCGTGCTCAATCGCAGTCTGGAGCTGCCTCCATTCAGCTTGTTCCTTTTTGTGCTGAGCACTACTGATGTCATGACTGTCAACTTTTTCTTCTTGGTTAGAGACGATGGCAGCTGGCTGGATATTGGCATGAGTATTAGCCATTTCTGCATCTCGGGGCTCTTTGTACTGTTCACTATTGTGCTTTTTGTATTGAGCCATGCGTTGGTTGGCAGCGCGCTTATTCCGTCGCCCCCAGCACAAGCCAGCAGCAGTAGCAGCAGCGGGATTAAAGGCAGCAAGAAGCAACGGTAGAGAAACAAAAAAATAAAAATAAAAGATATATACATAAAAGAAAATCTATTTATACCAATACGGGATGAAAAAAAAAAACATTTTTACTGGGCTTCTCTGGATCCCTTATTCATTGATTCGCGAATGGACGAGTCGATATTTTCGCCATTTTCAAATTTCTGGATCATGTCTTCGCTGATCTTTGGCAGCGGATGGCCCCAGTCAATACTCCGACGCTTCATATCAGTATTTAACATCTGCATCACCACAGCAGCCAACGTATCATTCTCATTAACCAGAACATCTAGCTCCTCCCTTAGCAAACCGCGTTCAACACGCAACCTTTCAATCTCTTCTTTCCTCTCCCCCATCTCCTTCTCCAATTCCTCTAGCCTGTCGTCCACCGCGGTCCTCTGCCTCTTAGCTTGCGATCGACTGCGCAGTTGCTCGGCAAATATAAGCGATGCGGCTACGCTGAATATAAACAGTTCGCCCAGAAAATTTGCGCCTGCGTCGATTGCCCGGGCTTCGCTCAGTGGCCGGATTACTTCTTTTTTGTAGCCCAGGACTTTCATTTTCCAGTTCATCTCGGTTCGGTGGGATATCTGTGCGACGTTGATGCAGAGTGACCGGAATACGTCGTGAGACTTTGCCTGCTGCTTCAGCGCATTAGCAACTACAAAAGAAGTATAGTGTTTTATTGAATTAATGGTTGTGCCCTGGTTATTCAGTTAGGTGTGTGTGTGTGTATGTTTATAACATATTTGTATGTGTATGTGTTTGTTGACATACCTGGCTTTGACAAGGTGCGAAATACAAGCGAAGCGATTTTAAAAGAGCTCATTTTATTTACGAAAAAAAAAGTGTTTAATAATTTTGAATCAGAAATTGTTATTTTGCATAAGTGAAGAGAAAAATAAAACTAATAGAAGTTTTTAAGACTGCCAAAACAGGCGTAGTGTCAACGGTCGAAAAGTATATATATTACGGCAATACACTTTTGCTGCAAAATAATCAAAAAAATCAAAAAATGCTGTAAAAACCGGGATTTATTCCTCAATTTATGATGTCTTTCAACCTTTAAGGATGCCAAGACACTCTATGTCAAAGCAAAGCGGTGCCTTTCTTTTGCTGATGACACAACGCTGTTTTAGCATCTCTCAAATCCTTGCTTTTATTTTAGCGTATCATTGATCAATTGATCGCAGAAACCACTATTTGGCAGCTGATCCATTGATTTTCATTATCTTCAATCCCTTTTTTTCAGACTGCTTTTTTTATCGCTTTTTAAAGCTATTGAGCCAATAAAGCGGTCGTTAACCACAAGTCAAAAATTTGTGTAAGTGTGTGCTGAAATTTGATAACAGCTTTTTAGCTTGTTCTTATTTATTACTCTATTTTCGCATTTTTCAATCGATTTGATTCGTTTCTCTTTCTTTGTTTTTTTTTTAATTTGGAGAAAGGTGAGGAAAAAAAATTGGAATTTCGAATCAGTGCTGAATCCGCAACAGATAAAGACAAGGCTCTCTTTATAGTCTATCTACTCTATTTTAACAAGGCCGATAACTATAGCGACAGAGTCAGCTAAATCGACTATGCTACGAAAAATAACCGACGCTGCAGCAACGATATAAATAAAAATGACACTACCAACAGCGATAGCAGCAACATTTTATAGACCAAAATAGAGGCACCAGTGCCAAACAGCAGATAGTACCTACTAGTAAACATAGCCAAGCTAACAGTACTAATTTCGTTTTTTTTTTTTTGCCTTTAAAATTGGGCTCTTTGGTGAATCATATCGACTCTGTTTAATTTGTAGCCAAGATTGACAAATTTAGAAGAATATGTTTGCTCGTTCGGCTATCGCTACCCGCTCTGCGGCCCCTGCTGTGAAGTAAGTTTTTCAACGCGACTAAATATATCGCAAGCGATTATTGACCAGCAAAAAAAAAGAGCAAGATAAATTGATAACTTTTTTTACTAAACTGTGTAGCGCTTTCGGCCAGACCCGTAATATGGCTACGCTGAAGGAGATCCAGAACCGCCTCAAGTCGGTCACCAACATCTCCAAGATCACGGCCTCGATGAAGATGATTGCGTCGACCAAGACCACCCGTGCCCAGCGTGCCATGAACGTAGCTCGCCAGTACGGCCAGGTCTCGAACGACTTTATCAAGCAGTCGGACGTGCAGAAAGCTGAAAACGCCAAGGAGATCATGATCACTGTTTCTTCGGACAAGGGTCTTTGCGGTGGTATCCACTCGTCTCTGTCGCGTTACTCGCGCAGATATCTGAACGACCACCCCGAAACGCCTCTTGTTGTTCTCGGCGACAAGGGCAAGGTCCAGCTGCAGCGCGCATACCCGCAGAACATCAAGTACAGCTTCAGCCAGCTTGGCTCGACCATTCCCACCTTTGACGAGAGCAGCAGTATCTCGAGCATGATCCTGAGCGACAAGACAATTGAGTTTGACAATGCAAAGCTCGTGTACAACAAGTTTGTCAGCGCTATCGCCTTTGAGACCAGCGAGATCGAGAACTTCCCGATCAGCCAGATCGTCGAGGCGCCCAACTTCAAGGCGTACGAGGTGCAGGAGGAGGTTCTGGAGAATCTGAACGAGTTTTTGTTTGCCAATAGCATGCACTGGGCTCTTGTTGAGGGCCATGCCGCCGAGATGGCAGCCAAGCGCACTGCTATGGAGAACGCCACCAAGAACGCCGGCGATATGATCCAGAAGCTTACTCTGCAGTACAACCGTGGTCGGCAGACCGTTATTACCAACGAGCTTATCGAGATTATCACCGGTGCATCTGCTCTTTAAAGATACTTTAAAGAAAGTAGTGTTTTTTTTCCTTATTTTTCAACTGCAGCTTTTCAATATGAAAATGTTGACCGCAACTTGGATGCCCTAAAAACCTTTTTAGATATTTTCAGGAACCGCGACCAGTATATGCAGGGCAGGCTTATCGCTGAGCGCCAATGCTTACTATGGTCACATGCGCGGTGTCAGAAAGCAGTGCCACAGATCAAAAAAAAACAGACGCATTTCTGTCCTCAAGCTTTTTCTTGTTAACAATAGGAAATAAAAAAAAACAGGCTATGTAAAAAAAAACAGGCTATGGCGGGCACAACGGCCATTGCTTTCTATTTTTCTCCGATTTTTTTGTTTGCAAAGAAGCAGAAGACATTGACAAAGGTATAGAATTGGATAGCCCCGAGTCAAAAAAATGTATTCGTGAGCAAGAAAATACGCCGAAGTCACATCGAATGCGTAAGCACACGAAATCCATGTTCTGTGGAAAAAATAGAGCAATTGAAAATGGATACATGGAAGCAAAGGGACTTTTTTTTCTAAAAAAATATATATATTGCCCGAAATGGGTATGCTTCAAGAGACATATACGCACGTAAAATCACCCTTACTCTTTTCTAGTTTCCATCCACGATTACGGTGTTTTTTTTGAGACTTTATTTCTTTATTTCTTTAAAAAAAAAGTGCACCCCTTTTTTGTTGTTTGCTCTCGTACAGTCACAGTTGCTCTATTCTTTTCTTTTTCTTTTTCTTTTTTATCTTGGCGATTCACATTTCTTTTTCCGTTTATTTTTTTCGTGTAGAAAATTTTTTTTTCGTCATCCAAATTGACATATCATTTTGTCTTTTCCCCTTATTATTTTTTATCATCATCATTTTCCTTGACATTTGTGCTTTTGTTTCTTTTTTACTTGCATTTATATTTTTGTTTTCTGAAAAGCTAGCAACTGATAACTATTTCGGATGTCCGTTTCAAAGTTCAATCAATACAAACTAGGTCCTCGACTATTCAGGTATGTACATGCTTTATCATGACAACTAATAAACATTATCTTTTTTTTTTAAAATGTTTACTAAAGAACATTTAATTCAATTGATCCCTTCGTAAGCTTTTTTTGCGTGTTAATTTTTTACTTGTGAATTTAGACCAGAGTTTGAAAGGTCGGTGGCTATGCGCCGCCTGGCGCTACAGCAGTATCCCATCGATATGACAAGCGTAAGCAAAGGTAAATAAATTAAAACGACATCCCGTCAGCTATTTTTTTAATATGCTTTGACTGACTAATGAGAGAAAAGGGAAATGTATATATGCGTGCTGTGTCTCTTGTTCACATTATGTGCATGTCTTCATATATGCGAGTGCTAAATATTTCTTTTTTTTTTTTTGCAATTGCACTTGCACTCAATCCATTAACCTCTTGAAAATGTGCATGAGTGCCACATTAATCTATATATATAGCATATACTTTTTTTCTGCACCCTCAATTGAAAAAAAAACACAAAAATAGTGCCATGTGTTGGTTTTTTATTTGATTTTTATTTTCTATGTCTTCGGTCATTATTTGACAAACGAAAACGAATAAAAAAGAGATAGAGAGAGCAATGACATCTACACAAATGCAAGTCGGGTTCTTTTACATTGGCAATTAATGCATAATAGACCTTGCTTATTGTTCGTTTGTGCTGATTTATTTATTTATTTATTTTTACTTCTCCATGCTTCTATTTCCTCATTTGGCTACTAAATGCACGCGGTGCTTATTTGATTTCTTTTGGCCTATCTGAGCCATGTAGACATTGTGCGTGCCGTTGATGGTGCTGTCAAGGCGACCACGGAGTATGCTGAGGAGCTTGCTCTAGAGTGTCTCAAGGTGTCAACGTATCTCAAAAGCGTCGAATCCATGGCTTCGTCTGTGCGCATCAACCAGATACTGGCGCTCATGGAGGACCTTGAGTGTCGCGTCCAGAACCTTATTCGATACGGCTGGTCTATCGAGCGTGAGTGGGACAGCTATGTGCTGCCCCTTGCGCCTGTGCATGAGCAGCACATGCGCAAAGGCCTGCCCCGAGTGATTGGCGTTTTCCCCTCTGCGTATCTGCGCAATCTGGACACCTGGCATGTCACGCTGACCAATGCCATTGCCAGAGTTCGCCACCGGTCTGCAGAGGCCAGCTACGGCAGCCGCGGCGTCAATAGCGACGCTGCTCAGCCCTGGGAGGCCATGGGCGTGGTCTACTCGCTCAACCCGACTCACTGGAGCACCGAGTATGTCCTTGAAAAGGCAAAGAACGAGCGATCCAAGAAAAGGCGGCCAGACTCGTGGCTCGATGCGGTTCCGCATATAACCAGTGCTCAGCCCGACCGCAAGCCCAGCGCGCGGCTGGTCGATGTGCGTCGTCGCAACCCCATGCACTACGCAGCAATGAGTGCGGCTGATCTGCTGTGGCTCAAACGCCTCAACTATCTAGACCTCCAGGACATCCGTGTGCAGGGCGAAGAAGGCGCACGCGAGCCTGCGCTTAACACTCTGGATCTGTTTGGTGACTCGCCGCTTACCATTGCTGCGCAGACGGGAAACACTAGCGCTGTCAAATATATTATCAAGGAGTCGGGCGTCGATATTCCTGGCAGCTCAGTTGTCGATGCAATTGTGATATCGCTCTTCGAGAGCCACCTCGATGCTCTGCCCGCGCTCATCGATCGGCTGGTGTCTTTGGCATCTGCACAAGACATTGCACTGATCGTTAGAATGGCCATGTTTTATGGCTTTAAGACGCTTTTCGACAGCATATGCGACGCACTGAGCGAAAAGACTGCCAGCATGCAAGAAGCAGTGGCCAATGTCGATAGGGCACTAGACTTGACTTTGCAAATAAGCGGAGGCTGCACGGTATTCCATCTGGCTGCTCTCAACAACAGGCCTGAAATGATAAAGAGCGCGCAGTCTCAGAGCGTGTTTGGATCCAGGGCCTTTGACGCACATGCTCGTGATGAGGCTCACATCACTGCGCTCGATGCAGCAAACTATTTTGGCTATCGTGGCTGCGGCGATGTCCTGCTGACGACGTTCCCTGCATTCCATCCGCCGCTGGCCCTGGAGTTCAGCAGCGAGGATGCTGCATTGAAGGTCCGGCGCTTTGCTCCCGAAAACTACAGCGGCGTGATTACACCTCTTGACACATATGCTGTATTTGCCGGTCTTGGAGCAAACGACATGCGCAGAAACGCAATGCTGCCCCCGATCTCCATCGACAGAGACGCTCTGAACAGTGTACTGGACGATATCGGACTGCCACGGTCTACGCATCTGCTGCTTCGTGTCGATTCTGAGCAAGGCATGGAGATCAACAATCCCAATGGATGGCTTATGGATGTCACAGCTATTCTCGAGGACCCAGCGATGGCAGCGCACACATGGATCCCACCAGCGCACTTTCACACGGTATATCCTGAGCGGTTTGTGCTTAAGCTTGATTTGATCGCGCTAATTGACCAGGCGCTGCTGCCGCATGCCTCTGAGCACAAGGTCATTGCGTGTGCTGCGCTGTCTTTGTCGCCAACATATATCCCCAGATATAGCGAGCGCATGCCTGGCCACTTTATCCCAGTCTGTCCGACCGGGGGCAGCTATCTTAACGCAGTCTTTGTCTCTGTTGCCTCTGAAGATATTGTTGGCGAGGTCAATATAGAGGTGTTTGTAGCGACGCCTTATGGACGCCAGCGTAGCGGAGGCGCCAGCAGCAACTCTAATGGTATTGCCGGAGCCCACAAGAGAGGATTAAAGGCGCCGCCCCTGAGTGCCAATGGTGTCCACTCTAATGCAAATGCAAATGCAAATGCAAATGCGAATGGAGACGCAATTATGCCTGCACTGTCCAATGCTCCATCGATTCCAGCCTCGACCTTGGCTTCGGCCTCAAACTCGATCTCGGCGGTACCGATGCCTGTTTCGGTTTCAGTGCCAGCATCTGTGTCCATGCATGCCGCGACAAAGAGAGAGCGTGCAGCAGCAGCCAATGGCAGTCATGGCTCTGCGCGTCTGCCAGAGATGCTTCCATGGTACCAACAGGGACGGACGCTTGTATACGGACATCGGGGCTCGGGAATGAACTTTGCACCTATTGTTACGCCAAGAAGACTGCAGCTTGGAGAAAACACGGTTTTGTCTATGGAAAAGGCTGTGCGAGATGGCGTTACAGCGGTGGAGTTTGACGTGCAGATAACGCGCGACATGGTTCCAGTGATCTACCACGACTG
Source organism: Coemansia asiatica (assembly GCA_027478445.1). NCBI lineage: Eukaryota > Fungi > Kickxellomycota > Kickxellomycetes > Kickxellales > Kickxellaceae > Coemansia > Coemansia asiatica. Next base: position 83,422 of record JANBOH010000002.1, on the reverse strand, counting down.
GATAGTCGCTGAGACTGGGCTGGATGTGCCTCTGAACACTTTGACGCTGAACCAGTTCCTTGCGTGCAACCCGCGGAACCAGCCGATCAGCGAGTCGCGCACGTGTGAGAGCATCTTGACCAGGAGCTCCAAGACAGCGGTGGTCCCAGGCCATTCGTGCAACCCCATGCATGTTGCGAATTCGGAAAACACTGTGCAGGCGCCGTTTGCTACGCTGCAGGGGCTGTTTGAGACGCTGCCTGGCGATGTGGGCTTTGACGTCGAGATCAAGTACCCGATGCCCGACGAGGCGGACGAGTTTGGCGTGTTCACAAACTTTGAGATTAATCTATTTGTCGACTGTATCCTGGATGTCGTGTACAACCATATGCATCCGGCAGATGGCAGATCGTCCAAGCGCCGTCCAATCGTGTTTACCTCGTTCCACCCGGACATCTGTCTGCTGCTTGCGCACAAGGTCAACGGCGACATCCCAGTGATGCTGCTGACAGACGCCGGCATGTCTGCGATGGCAGACTGTAGGTGCAACAGCATCGACGCAGCGGTCCGCCTGTGCAAGTGGGCTGGATTAGCAGGCATCGTCACGCATGTGGGTCCGATTTCGCAGTCGCCTCGCGTAGCGTCGCTTGTGCGCCGCCACCAGCTTGTGCTTGCGACATACGGCTCGCTCAACAATCAGCCAGACCACGTCAGGCAGCAGCAGGCGTACGGCGTGGACATTGTGATCGTCGACGATGTGCGAAGCGCCAGAGCAGCCGTCGATTCAGCGCGATCTTGACTAGTTTTTTTTCATTTATTTTGATTTTACATTTCATTTTTTTCTATTTTTGAATCGAAAGGAACGTGAACGTGCTCAAAGCCTGTGGCTCACCTCAAACAAGAAAGAAAGAGCAAAGCATCAAAGCATATGGATGGGGTGTGGCAGGCAAGAGACGCGGAATTGGATTGGCCAAGATAAAAAAAACTTTGGGGGAAAAAGTGCAAGCATGGTGGGATGATAGCTCCCCCAAGCAGCAGCTTAAGGCACAAACACAACACAAAAAAAAAGTCACAGAGTTTGATGACTGCTGATATGAAATACTGCTTTTTGCAAAAGTTCGCGAGATAAACGATTTCAAACACGCTTACCCAAAGGGAAAAAAACCGTCCCAAGATAATAAGAGCCACTTTTCATTTTTTCCTCTTTCTTGTTTATCAACCGTGGGTTTTTTCGCTACTCTTTGATTCGTTTTCTTGTTGATAGTTCTTTTTTTTAGATTTGACGCAAATTCGTAGCCATGTTCCCTTCTACTCAGACTCTTAACAGTGCCTTCAAGGGCACCCAGAAGCCTTTTATCGCAGCTTCGCCTGCTGAGAAGGGAGCCATCGAGCTCAACTCTGCCAGAGTAAGTAACTCGATAACGCTATCGACAGCTATGCATAAGATAGATGATCTGTGGCCATAAAGAGAGAGACGCAGCTTATTACTGTAGTCCCCGAAAAAAATAGATTCAGATTCAGATTCAGGTTCGGATTCAGAAATTGTCATATCAAATAAAATGAAGCTCTTTCGCAAACCGCCTTTATATATGTGTTTTTATTTGCTGTATCTATGACCCGTTGTATGTAGTATTTCTATACCTGCGCCGCTGGTGGTGTTCTTGCTTGCGGTCTGACCCACTATGCCCTGACCCCTCTTGATATGCTCAAGTGCCGTATGCAGGTCAACAAGAGCTTGTACAGCGGCGTGTTTGACGGCTTCAAGAAGGTCGCTTCGGCCGAGGGTCTCAAGGGTCTGTATCTGGGCGGCGCCCCTACTCTGCTCGGCTACTCGCTGCAGGGCATGGGCAAGTACGGCTTCTACGAGTACTTCAAGTACCTGTACGGCAACGCTGTCGGCGAGGAGGCTGCTGTCAAGTACAAGACTCTTCTGTACCTGTCTGCCTCTGCCTCGGCTGAGTTTATTGCCGACGTTATGCTGTGCCCCATGGAGGCACTGAAGGTCAAGATGCAGACCTCGAGCACTCCCTTTGCCACCAGCTTCCTGGGCGGTCTTCGCAAGATCCACGCTGCCGAGGGCATCAACGGCTTCTACAAGGGTCTTACTCCTTTGTGGCTGCGTCAGATCCCCTACACCATGGTCAAGTTTGCCACCTTTGAGACCACCGTCGAGACCATCTACAAGAAGATCCTCAGCAAGCCCAAGGATCAGTATGGCAAGACCGAGCAGCTCGGCGTCACCTTTGCTGCTGGCTACTTTGCTGGTATTTTCTGCGCTATTGTTTCGCATCCTGCTGATACCCTGGTTTCCAAGCTCAACAACGTTGCCAAGGCCGAGGGCGAGAGCACTGGTGCTCTTGCTGTTCGCATTCTTAAGGATCTGGGCTTTGCTGGTGTCTGGACCGGTCTCGTTCCCCGTATCTTCATGATCGGTACTCTCACCGGTATGCAGTGGTTCATCTATGACTCGTTCAAGGTTGCCACTGGCCTGCCCACCACCGGCGGTGCTGCTCCCAAGAAGGAGTAAGAATGTCCAAACACTCTAAGCTCGCTCTGTCCCAAGGATAAAAAAAGTATCTTTTTTTTGCCTTTTACACATTTTTATTTGAAAATACAACCAAAAAACATATCTTTTCTCTTATTCTAAGCTCTTGAGATATCCCTTGCATACAAACCAGACCAAATCAAATCAGCCAGTCATCAAGCAAGCAAACCTAAAAGAAAACCCCCGATTTAGGCTTGTTGTTCCTTCAAAAGTCCTTATCGATCCAATCGAGCACGTCAACTAGAACATTTCTTTAATCATCAATGAAAAGGCATTAATGCTGACCGATATGTCTTTGAATGTCCCCCTCATTAAAAATATGCTTTTCATTTCATCGTTTTAAAGCTGTAACAATAATTAATTTTCTAGTTTTTTTTGTTATTTTGTTGCTCGACATGGCTTTTTTAAACTACATAGTCATGTCTACCCAGACGCTCAGCAGAGTGTTTGTTATAGGTGCCACTGGATACGCAATAGCGCTGAAAAAGTCTGAGCTCAAAGCGCTGGCACGCATAAACATTGCACTGCTGACGCCAGCGCTGCTGTTTACCAAAATCACAAAATCGCTTGACCGCCAGGTATTGCTGGAGCTCTGGTTTGTACCTGTTGTCTATGTCCTTCTTGGCTTTGTCGGAATGTTCTGGACGCAGTTTGGCGGGAGAATCCTGGGACTGCCTGCGGGGTTCACTCGGCTATGCATTCTGGCCGTGTATTTTTCCAACGTCAACTCGATCCTGATTCCAATTATCAATGGCATTGCATCCAGTCCCGACTCGCAGTTCCTGCTCCGCGACGAGAACGACACACCAGCAGCTATGGCCGACAGGGCAATTGCGTACGGGATGATCCTCGGAATAATGAACAACCTCTTACGGTGGAGCGTGGGCGTGGCCATAATGAAGCCTGCAGCATCATCCGGCGCAGGATCAAGCGCCTCGATGGCGACGCTGGAGATCGGCGGAAACCATGAAGGCGAGCCAGAAGTTGGCGAAACAACGCGGTTACTAGATGGTGATCAGACCCAGCAACCCAGCGCTAGAGACTTTGCTGCGAGCTTTCTTAGAAAAACGAGCATGCGGATTTGGGAAGCAATCCGTCCATGCATGACACCACCGCTGTGCAGCGTGCTAGTCGCTATCTTTGTTGTCTGCGCGCCATCTCTGCAGCACGCAATGCTCGCAAAGGGAACCTATGCATTCAGCGTATGGTCGGCTGTCGCCATCTGCGGCGAGGCGTGCGTGCCATTGACGCTACTTGCATTGGGCGGGCAGCTCAGTGCCGACAGGCATGCAGACCCAGAAGACCTCGAAAGCAGAAATCTGGTTGAGCGTGTCTCCAGTGAAAAGCAGAACGCTGGCGTAGTTCTCGTACTGCTTGGCCGGTTCCTGGTAGTGCCGGCATTTAGCTGCACCGTGCTATATGTCATCCACCAGCACGCGTCGTGGCTGATGCCATTGCTCAAGGAAGACCCGGCGCTGTTCCTGACTCTGGCCATTGTCTCTGCAACACCTCCAGCAGTCAACCTGCTTACTGTAGCGCAGAAGCTGGGCATGTACGAGAGCGAGGCTGCAAAAATCTTGTCTACTGCGTACTTTGCTGGCATTTTTGTTCTGTCGATCGAAGTGTCTGTGTTTCTATGGCTGACATCTCTGATCCACACTTAGACAAGACCTGGTAGATTCCTACCAAGAGTTGCTGTCTGCATGTCATGTATCTGTACCTGCACGCTCAGTTATTGCAGTGCAACCAGCATCTGTTATGCTCACAAATCGCTGTCGACAAAGCTCTCCTAAAGCATCGACATAAAGGACAAGATTGATTGCCAGCCAGAAAAAAAAAAAAGAATTTCAAGGGTTAAAAGGTGTTTTTTATTAAATTTTTTTCTGTACCTTATGATGTGATTCACAGGGTTGATTTGAGCCTCACACGCTTGTCATTTTCTCTTATTGTTTGCTTTTTTTTTGGCTTTCTGTTTTCTGTTTAAATTCAAACATTTAAATATTTCATTCGTTGTGAGCAAGCTAGAAAACGTGCGTCCTTTTCCTTTTCCTTCTTTTCCTTTTTTTCAAGACTAGTTATTATTTATTTATATTTTATCAAGACAGCTCCTACCAGCGTTTCTATTTTTATTTTTCCTCCTTTTTACAGGCTTTTATTCAGAACAATACGAAATTTTAAGCTATTAGTTTTTACACATTCGCCAAGAAAAAAAATAAAATACATTTCCGGATGAGCTGGCTCAACACAGCCATTTGGAACGTATGCATGTCAATGCTTACCCATCGCAATACACGGGCATTGCTGGTTCCAATAGTATGTGTAGCGCTGCTGACTCCGTTTACTGCCACTGCTGCTGCTGCCGCTGCATCAGGCAACTCGGCCGAGAGCGAGAGACCAGCAGCTGCGTCGGGCTTTGTCTTGGAGAGCATTCAGTCCATAGCCTCAATAAATCCATCTTCTTCCGTCTCTGAAGGTGAGTACTATAGACATGGCAGCGTTGCCGAAAGCATGGCTATGCTAGCACGGCAATCACATTTAGCCAGTCCTGCGCCAACAATAGCGCCAGAGGCTGTATTTAGCATGGAAGACGACGCAGAAAATCTAGAGAAAAGAAGTGCTAAAAGAAGCCTAGATAGCGGGTTTTCTGCTTCAGCTGGCTCAGGCACTGAGTCTCAGCGTATCCTGCATAAGGGCAAATTAAAAGCGCAGCAGCAGCAGCAACAACAGAAGCGAAAAAAGCATAATAATGTGATCAATGTCCAGCAGCGTCAGCCAAGCAGCGTTGTCTTCCTTGATCGAGATGGGAGCGGGATTGTGCCGCGCAAATTCACTATTCCAGAGCGGTCTATTGTGGCCAAAGCAGACGAAAAGCATATAGCGATCCTGCCAGCAAAGCCTAATCATGTCATAGCCACCCAGCATAGGCTGCTGCGAAGAGACGCTGTTGAGAACTCGGGCGTTACTTTGGCAGACATTATGATTGCAATCACAGTCAATGGCCAAATGTACGGAGTCAGTCGCAAGAATGGGTCCATTGTTTGGAAGCGCGATGGTCTTCTCGAGTCTGCAGCATCGTTTACTAGCGCTTCTGATACGGCGTCTCGTGGAATGGTATGGACAAAGGGTTGGCCTGCTACGGGCACAGAGTCAGTCGGGGCGTCGTCGGCAGTAGGCAGCGAAGACGGCAAATGCATAAAAAATGCTCAGGGCAACGATGCGGATAGCGCCAGCTTTTGCTTAGAAGATGCACAAGAAGCCAGGGAAAATAGCTTTGCCAATAGTGAAGACGATGACGGTGATGAAGATAAAGACGAGGAAGAGTGGCTTTTAGAGCAGGGTATTGACTGGAGATCCGATGCTCAGGCCCAAGAGCGTCGACGCCAATGGCTTAAACGCCAGAAGCTCAGAGCACTGCAACGTCAAGGTCAAGGCCAAGGCCAAGGCACCAGCAGCAGCTCTTATGGTGATCCGCGATCTGACAATCTTTCAGAGCCGCTTTATATAGCCGAGCCTGGAAGTGGCGGCGGCGCGCTCTATGTATATTCGATGGACGATGGCCTAAAAAAGCTGCAGCTGACGATTCAGGATCTCGTTGACCGCTCGCCTGTGCAGGTGCAAGGAGTGCTCTATACTGGCACCAAGGAGGCGAGCTTTGGTGCGCTGGACCTGGACACAGGGCGCTTGCTCAGCGTCTATGACGACGAAGACACGCTGAATGGTGCCAGATCGCGTGTTTTGCTGGGCGAAAAGCTCAATCGTGTTCGTATTTTCCCGTCTAGCGGAGACAGAGCCCGCGCGCTGCAGTGGGAGTGGGAGCTGTATCACCGATCTGTGCAGGCGCCCATGCTCGATTTTGAGACTGATCAGCTACTAGCAGAGCTTGGCGATGCTGCAGAGTCCTCAGCAGGGCATTCAAGTGGCCCAGCAAAGTTTGTAATGACCAACGATGGCGGCTTTGTCATGATCGAGGCACAGACTGGCGTTCCTCTGTGGGCACAGGAGTTCGATGCGCCTGTGGTAAGTCTTTTTGATGTATTTCGGATAGCAGGTGGAAAAGGTAGTTATAAAAAGGAAAGCCTTGTGGCAAGGCGCCGTGATCTGGGACCAGCTCAACAGCAGGCCCGGTTTCAGAAATGGAGACAGACGCATGAGCTGGACAGCGACAGCCGGCTTCAGCCACTTGGAAGCAGTAATGGGAGGACCCAGGAAAGTCGCTGGCGCACTGGTTCGGCAGGCGGCAATGTACTGGCTGAGGCATTCTGGGAGCGCACGTCAGTGTCAAGAGACAGACAGCAGGGCAATAGTCAACCGCAGATCGCCTATGTGGGCAAGCTTCGCGACACGCTCTATACGCTGACAGGCGAGGAGTTTCCTCTTATCGACCATGCCACTTTGACGTCGTCGCTGCTGCTGTCTCTGGCGCATGCACGACGCGATAAGCAGCGGTATCCAGCGCTGCTGCGCTCTGAGTGGTGGGATCGGTGGTCATTTTTGACTCATGACGCCGTTGTTCTACGTGTGCTGCAGGAGGCCCGTGCCTACTGGCTAGATGCAGACAAGGATCGGGCGAGCAGTGACAAGTCCTCCAGCGGCGCAGATGGCAGTCTAGTGGCCCTGCAAAACCGGTTCGAGCATCTGATCGACGTGATTGAGCGCCATCACATGGAAGCGGCAGTTGCGGCAGCAGCAGCGGCCGATATGATGGATGAAAGCGGCAATATCGTTGGCATACATCCCCTTGTTCCTGCACATGCACATGTGGGCATCGAGGGCTCTGTGCAGCGCAATGCTCTTGGTCCTGGCGGCGACGTTCTATATGACGACAGCAATGGCAATAGCAATGGCAATGACAATGACGCTGGTTTTGCGCGCGAGGCTTTTGATAGCGACGACACTGGCGAGGAGGGCTCAAAGGCAGTTTCTGCTACGTCGGCCGACGATTCTGCCGAGGAGTGGCCCTGGTGGCGCTATGTCGGCCATTATACGACCCGTGTTGCTGCATTTATTGGGTATGCGGTGTTCTTTGCTGTAGTCGCTATCTTTGGTGGTGCGTTGTATTTGCTGCGTCCGCGCACTAAGCGGCGTGCACGCATGTGGGTCGATGCAGCTGGCGACGATCCTGCTACGCCTGATCGTCGAGCACGTCTGCGTATCTCGTGGGCACTGATGCACCGTATGTGGGCTTCTCTAAAAGAGGAGTGGCAGCTGGCTATTGAGGATGCCTGGCGCAACCCCAACGCTGCCGCGGTACTACGGCGTACAGGCGTCAAGCGCCGTGAAACCGCGAGCGACGACGATAGCGATGAGCCATCGCGTCAGTCTATTGGAAGCGCACACAGCAGCCGCGGTAGCGCTATCTTTGCTAACAGTATATCTCGTCGTGGATCTGCCTCGGCGTCTGTGTCTGCATCGCCTTCGGGACTTGGTATCTTTAACAACGAGGATAGCGACCACTCGTCTTCGCTTGAGCGTTTGCCATCAGGCGCTGTCACGCCCAGACGCAACTCCACAGGTACTCTACCCATGACCCCACTAAAGCAACCGACCAATGACTTGTCTGACCGTCTGCGTCTGGGCGCTATTACGCTGACTGACCAGGTGCTTGGATATGGAAGCCATGGGACTGTCGTTTATCGCGGCACTTTCCAGGGACGTGCGGTTGCTATCAAGCGCTTGCTGCTAGATTTTTACGACGTCGCTGACCACGAGGTACAGGTTCTTCAGGAAAGCGACTCGCATCCCAATGTAATTCGTTATTTTTGCACCGAGCGCCAAGATCACTTTATGTACATTGCACTAGAGCTGTGCTGTGGGTCGCTTGCCGATGCCATCACAAAGGCACCCAAGGCTCAGCTGGCTTCGCAGCTGCTGTCGCAAATGCCCAAGATGCACATTTTGCGCCAGCTGGCCCGTGGACTGCATCATTTGCACGCGCTTAAGCTTGTTCACCGTGACATTAAACCTCAGAACATCTTAGTTGCACCGCCTCCGCATCGCCGTCGCAAAAGCCGCTCAGGACAACAGCTCAAGGGCGCTGGCGCTAGCAGTGGCACCGATGGAGGCGATATAGACGCGCTGCTGGGCTTTGGCGACTCAAAAGGCATCGTGGCTGGTGCTGGTGCTCCGCGCGTGCTGATTAGCGACTTTGGCCTGTCACGGATTCTGGATGACGACGAGAGTTCATTTGCAAATACTTATACGATGCATGGTCTGCCCATGGGTGGTCTATCTGCAGCAGGGACCGCAGCAGCAGCATTCCCAGGCGCGTTCCCACCTGGAATGATCGGCGGCTTTGGCGGTGGCACAGTGGGATGGCGTGCGCCAGAGTGTTTCGACTCTCCAGAGGCCCGTGGGACTCTTGTTGAGACTGATCAGCCATCGTGGCCATCTTTGCGTCCAAATGGCGTCTCAGGTTCAGGCATTGGATCTAATGTTGGCGCTGGTTCTGGATCTGGAGCAGTCGCTGTTGATGAGCCCAGTCCCTATGTAAGTCGCGGAACAAGATCTCGGATGCGGCAGCTTGCAATGACCACTCATACAGCGCAGCAGCACGACAATGACGATCCAGATAGCACAGGGACCAATCCTACAAACAACAACTCTATTCCTTTTGCAAATGGAACTGGCCCCCGTCGTCGGATGACCCGTGCCGTGGACATATTTTCCATGGGCTGCGTGTTCTACTATGTGCTCACAGATGGCGATCATCCGTTTGGCGACCGGCTAAGCCGTGAGCAGCGAATACTTGCAGGAACGCCTGACCTGCGAGTCCTCGAGTCGAGCGACATTCCATCTGCGATCGAAGCCGTTGATCTGATTGCTCATATGGTGGCACGGCTGGATCGCGACCGGCCCAGCGCTGCAAGCGTTCTGGTGCACCCGTATTTCTGGGACGCAACCCAGCGTCTGTCTTTCTTGCAGGATGTGTCCGACTGCCTAGAAGCAGAGGCGCGTCTGATAAAGGCTGCACGCGAAGACATTGCAGAGCCACCAAAGAAGCCCAAGCCAGCAAAGAAAAAGGGTAGTGCTGCTGCAGCTGCAAGCTCTACCACTACAACAAAAGCAACAACAACAGCAACAACAACATCCGCAGCTACAGTAGAGACATCTGGGTCTCATGCGATTTCGAATGACTCTATCGAAGCAATCATTGCGCAGCTTCCGACCACGCAGGCAGCATCAGTTCGTCGCGCGATCACTTTACTTGACCTGTTCGAGGAAAACAGCGAGTTTGTCATGGAGGGACCGCCGATGTCCGACGGATTCCAGGTAGTCGGCATGCCTCACTCGCATGCTGTCGAGACCATGGAAGAGGCCGTAGTTGGCGCCTTAGGCAGCAAACGGCCACCGCGCCGTACCATGTGGGACCGCCGTCTAGACCAGCATTTGCGTCGCGACCTGGGAAAGTTCCGCAAGTACGACGGAACCCGGTTGCGTGATCTGCTCCGTGTCATCCGTAACAAGAAGAACCATTACCAGGACATGCCTGCGCCGCTCAGAGAGGCGCTTGGAGACATTCCAGAGGGATATCTGCACTATTTTGAGTCGCGCTTCCCGTATCTGCTGCTCCACTGCTACTACTTTGTGCTCGAGGACGATAGTCTGCGCACAGCAACTGTATTTAGACCCTACTTTAGGCCGCCCTCCTTTTAGGAACAGCGCGAGTAAAAAAAATAAATAAATAAATTCTTCATTTTTTCTATTGTAATGGTTGTTGAGACAAGGAAAGATAAAGGCATAACAACTTTCTCTCCCTTTTCATTTTCCGCTTTTTCATTTTTTTTAAAAATACTTTTTTAATTTCCCGTCTTTTTCAGAATGAGCTATAACAGACAGGCTAATCAGGATTACAACATTGTCGTTGACGTCGACGATGACGAACCCACTCTTGAATTCCAGGACTTTGCAACAAATCCCAACACGCAATCCGGGCGTCTAAACACGGCCTCTGCAACGCCTGTCTCTGCACCGCCGCCCTATCAGGCCGCAACAGCAGATGGCAATTCTGGGTCGTACTCAATCTGGCATGTGGAGTACTGGACGCAGTATTTTAATGTCGACTCGCAAGATGTGGTGCAGCGAGCGTATCTTGCTGTCGTGCCTAAGGACAGCTTTCTAGACGTGTATAATGCCAACCCGGACCTGTGGGGCACATTCTGGATCCCGACATCGGTCATATTCTTTATGTTTGTCACGGCATCGTTGTCACAGAACATCGCTGAGGCCCTGTCAGGTGCCAAGCGTGAGTACGACTTTACCATGCTGTCGTTTGCCACATTTACAATCTACGTGTACATCCTGACCGTTGGGTCGTTTGTATATGCCTCGACCAAGTACTTTGGAAGTCAGCCGGGTCTTATGGAGTGCTTTAGCGTATATGGCTATGGAATGGCTGTTTGGATTCCGATCTCGGTCTTGTGCGTGCTTCCCTTTGATTGGTTCCGCTGGGCCATGGTCGGCATGGGCTTTGCCTCATCGGGCTTTTTCATTATGCGGTCCGTTAACCAGATCGTTAGTCGGTCCAATGGGAAGCTGCATAAAGCAATTATCCCACTGATCCTTGTAGCTCATGCTCTGCTTGTCATCGTGTTTAAGTTCAAGTTCTTTAGCTACTCTGTATCTTCGGTGCCCCCTGCTGCGCCTGGTGGCGATGGTGGCAATGGAACCACGACACTGGCACCAGTCCCGACCTAAATGATCATCATACACGCAAACACACACACAAACACAAACAAACATAAACAAACATAAACATAAATCCAAACCCATCCAAACAACTCATACAATCTCATAAATTTAAGTATATATGAAAAGATAAGCAAATTACAACAAACTCTTTCATGAAAGACACTGCAAATCTGAACGAACCAAGAACTTGTTTATTTTAAAAGCTTTTCCGTAACGGCAAATGAACAATGAAAAGAAAGTTTATTGGGATAAACCACCTCGCCTCTTAGAAAGTATAAATGACATGAGAACAAAATGGATTTACTTCTTGGCCTGAGCCTTGAGGACCTTCTTGACAATCTTCTGCTCCTCAATGAGGAAAGCGCGGACAATGCGGGTGCGGACGCAGGTAGCGCAACGGGAGCCACCGTAGGCACGGGAGACGGTCTTCTGGCTCTTGTTGATGCGAGAGTACTCGCGAGGGCGCAGAGCAGGGATACCAGCAAGGCTGACACCACAGTCACCGCAGCGGGGACCCTTAGTGGGCTTCTTAACGTGGAGAACACGCAGGTTGCCACCAGGGGTCTTGTGGATGCGAACCCGGTTGGACTTGGTGTTGTACGAAAGACGACGTCTGTAGGTGACACGCTGGACCATTTTTTATATAAGCTACCCTTCTACAACGCAACAAAAAAACCCCCACGAAACCGTAGTTTTTTATCCCCGTCCATTAATCAAATTATAAATCCCAAAGTATGACCGACGATCGAGATTTCATTGAAGTTAGCGCAAATACCAACAAAGAGAATCAGCCAAATGCCATTATAATCAAGAGCTTTGCAACACGAAAAAACGACCCAATTCCAAAATATTTATCGCAGCGTATTGACAAAGACCAAGACCATTAGAATATTGCTTTTGTAATTCAGCCGCGTCCAAACAAGGAGAATGGTTCCAATTCGACCATGGATTTTAAAACGAATTAAATCAATTCCGAATTTGCCAGTTTTTTCGCATTTTATCCGAAATAATTCGTCGTATCCATTAAACGCCCAAGCCCAGACAACGCGACAAACCATACAAGGTACAAGAGAAGTCAGACATAAAAAAGCATTATAATTAGTAAAAATATGTGCGTTACTTTCCATATAGGTATGTAATTCGAACGAATCCATTTCAGCGTTTATGCGCTACCCGCATCCATCAAGAAAACATCTGTCAGGTCCTTGCGTCTATTTGGGATGCGAATCCATCGTGTTTTGCTTTTTCGGCACATACCCAGAAATTAAAAGTGGTAAAAATTGTGCTTGAGGTGAAAAAGATAGATTCAACGCCTAGGCAGACCACGATACTGAGAAAACATGCATGCATCTTTTTTTCACAGCTTCGATCATTTTGTGTGATTCAAAAATAAAAGTGTGTTTAAAAAACAGCCAATCAGCGTTGCCATTTTTACAAAAAAAAAGTCTGCCAAAAGCTGTCAGTGAGCGCGCAATTAATTTATTATATGGCTCATCGTCCATAGTGTTGTAGAAGTTAGATGTATATGTAGATGTATATGTAGAAAAAAAGGCAATGTAGTGAGGCCTAAGAAAATCGATTTATAACAACAAATAAAGCTGATATAGAAAATGCTTTCCTCTGCTCTCTACGAAGCCTTTTAATATCTAATCGCTATTTTGTTATTTATTTTCTAGTGCGTCCGCGACGCAGATAAAACTCGAATGCCAGCGCATGAAACTCTGGAGGGTATGGCGAGGGTATATCTGTGGCATTGGGCCGGGTCTCCGGCTCGCGCAAAAACACTGTAGAGCAGGTGTTGTAGTTGACCTCGAGATAGTCAGGTAGGAACATCCACGGCTGCTGGTAGGGCTGGGGAACAAAGTCTAGCACTTTAGATCCGTTTGCTGGAGTCTTCAGAGTCACGACAGACTCTGGATCAACCGAGACCACGTCGCCGTCTTTTACTGTATGGCTAGGAAACTGCAGCTTCTTGCCGTTGACCTTGACCTTTCCATGAATAATCATCTGGCGAGCCATCCAGATCGACGATGCAAAATGGCTCCGGAAAACAATAAAGTCCAGCCGTCTCTCCATGCACGCATACAAAAGTGATGCTGTGTTGGGATGGTTTGCCCTGTCGCCCAGCTTGACATTGAGTGTCGGCAGCTGCGGCTTGAACATCCTGAGCCATTGCTTTTCGGTAATGTTTGCGTCATGGTAACCTCGCGTATCACGCTTAGCCTTCCACATATGCTGGAACAGCGTGCGCTGTTTGATCGTAAACAAACGCTTCTTTGTTGCCAGCTGATACAGGTTGCGAGGATTCCACGACATTGAAATCAGCTGCCGTGAAAGCTTAAGCTGCTTCTCTGATTTGCGCGGCATTCCCAGTATACACGGCAGACCTTTTGTCTTTGTCTAGAAAAAAGATTCGAATCGGTAGCTGATTCTAAATAAATAGTTGAAAAATAGAATGGAGAATAAATATGAATCTTTTAGTCGCAATGTATTGAGGCAGAAAAAAACTTTATCAGTTGCTTAATGCTGCTGATCACAGAAATAGCTCAGGTTTTTTTACGTTCAAATTCCGAGATCAACAGCAAAAAAATATTATACATTAATGATACACGTGATTTCACCCAATTCTTTTCGCTTTGGTTGTTGATGAGTGCACCAGGTAAGATTGATTTGTACTGAGCCGCAAACTATTAAAAAAAAAAAAAGAGAAACCATTACATTCGTTTGTTGTCGTTGTAGTTGTCTTTTTTTTTTTAACCATTCTTATTCCTTTTTTAAAAAAAAAAAAAAAAATGACACCAGCGTTAATGAATCCTACGCTGATCAAGTCTGGCGATCATGTAATTATCAGGATGCCCAGCAACAATGCAAAGATCGTGTGCATCAAGGAAAACACGACAATCAGTCTGGGCAAGTTTGGCAGTTTCAAGGCCAACGAGCTTATCGGCACTACTTTTGGACATACATACGAGATTGAAAGGGGCGGATCGATTAAGCCTCACAAGCAGTCCAGCTTTGACAATGCCGATATTACCGAAGCCAATAATAGAGAAATCAACGATGACCCTAACTCGCAAAAGCTCTCCTTTGAAGAGATAGAAAAGCTAAAAATACAGAGCCTTTCTGGGGATGTTTCTGCGCAAGATATTATTAATTCTTTGACAGAGAACAACGAGTCATTTGCCAAAAAGACCGAGTTTTCAAAGTCCAAGTACATCAAGCGCAAGCAGAGAAAGTTTATGAAGAGCTTCCTTCCTTTGGAAACCACGGTCTACAACCTGTGCGACTATTTCTTTACAGTGAATCCAAGCAAGATCCGTGGCATTCGCATAGACACGCTGTCTCAGATGCTCAGCTTGGCCAATGTTTACAGCAGTGCTCGTGTGCTTGCCGTCGACGATGGGCAGGGTCTTGTCATTGCATCGCTGCTGTCGCGCATCTCAAATGACGGTATGGTGTTTGGCGTGCATGATGGCGATGTTCACAACTACGATATCCTCCGGTATACCAACTTTTCCGTAGATACCAAAGACCAGCTGCAAACGCTTTCGTGGTCCAAACTGTACCACAAGATGGAACCTTTTACCGAGGTTCTGGCTGAAGATGCTTCGGAGCAAGACAAGACTGGTCGCGAACGCCGTCTCCGTGGACATACTAAGCTCTCCAACACGCTGGACAACCTCAATAGGGGCAACTTCGATGCACTGGTTATTTCGACCAACTACAATGCAAAGTCGGTTGTAGAGCGCCTGATTCCATATCTTGGAGGATCGCGCATGCTTGTTGTGTATGACCAGAGCAAAGAGACGCTTGTTGAGCTGTTTGCATGGCTTCGGGAGTCGCCCAGCTTTGTCAACGTACAGATGACCGAGAGCTGGCTGCGCGAGTACCAGGTGCTTCCAAGCCGTACCCATCCGCTGATGAACACTTCGGGCGGAGGCGGTTTCTTGGTAAGCGCCATTTACCTGGCGCCAACGCAGGAAACAACAGCAAGCTCCACTGCGAACAATGATGTTTCTGCTCAGCAAGAAAGCAGCAACTAGAAGTTTTTTTAATATTTTTTATCTTCGAGAAAATATAAACATT
Source organism: Coemansia asiatica (assembly GCA_027478445.1). Classification (NCBI taxonomy): domain Eukaryota; kingdom Fungi; phylum Kickxellomycota; class Kickxellomycetes; order Kickxellales; family Kickxellaceae; genus Coemansia; species Coemansia asiatica. The sequence continues at coordinate 68,124 of JANBOH010000002.1, read as the reverse complement.
ATGCCTGCTTTTTTTTGTCAACTTTGTTTTATGTAAGTGAATACAGTTAGTAGCTTGTCTAGTGTCTGTTGCCAAGGCTTTCTATGTCGGCAATGTTCAGAATTCCTGAGACTTTGGGATCCTCGATTGCATTGATAATCGCATTTGCTAGGACCTCGCGGCGTAGCGCAGGGCTTGCGGCCTTAGCAAAAGGCGTGTATTTAAGCACACAGCCAAGCGGCGTCTGGTGAAACACAGTGTTGAATGCCTTGACACCTGCAGCAATGGGCATTGTGATCGGGCGCGATGGCGAAAAGATAAAGCCAGGACGCAGAATAACTGGTCTCATTTGATCACGATGCTCGATTAGATCATTCTCAGCCTCGCGCTTGGTCGAGATGTAGCGGGAGTCAAGAAAGGGCAAAACGTCGCTGGCAGACATATAAACAAATGCATCTATTCCTGATACCTCTCTAGCAGCACGGGCTACAGATAGCGCAGTGTCGCGATTAGCCTTTTCGTACGTAGCAGCCTCTTGTGAAGAGACGGCGCCACCGCTACTGCCAATGCTGACCAGCTTCTTGTAGCTGTTTTCCATCAGTACTCCGACCGAGTGAACCACAGCTGTGCATCCGGAAAGATGATCCTTATATGTCTCTGGCTTGAGCGCATCACCACGAACCCACTGAACTCCTCCGCTAGTATTGTTGTTGGTTCTAGATACGATAGTTGATCTATCTGGAGCGCCATGGCGACTCAAACTAACGACCTCCCAGCCTCGCGCAAGGGCACTGTGACAGACAGCCTGTCCGACAAAACCAGTCCCACCAACAACAAAAAGTCGGTGTGCAGATGCTTTTGCCGCCATGGTTTCTAGAGAAAAAAAAAAAAAAGAAAAAGACCGGTTAAAGTAAAGCAATATAAACAAAAAGAGAGAGCTAAAGACAGTTAATATGAAAAGGCAAATAATTTATTAGAAAGGCGGAGAAAGAAAAGAAAGCGTTTTTATAAAATGAATCTTTACGCACTTTCATCAGGTCTCCAAAACGTCATCTTATTAGCGTTAGCAGTTGTTAGACTGATCCTTTTGATCTCAAGAAGTGAATCGTCGTTTTGGCAAGAACAATCAATATGATTGTTATTGTTTTTTAGTTCCTTGTTCAGTTCTGATTATACCAACAGGCCTGATTCTGTTTGTTTACAAACTTTTTCTGCTTAGAATATTTCACCTTTTATGAGTTCACAACTTTTGGCTACTTGTTTTCTCTTTTCTTTTTAAAAATATGCCTAGCCCCTCTGCTAAAACCCCAATAACGCTAGTATCTGCGCCTGGAAAAGTGCTGGTCGTCGGCGGCTACCTTGTCCTTGATCGCGCGCATAGCGGTCTGGTTGTCGGCACAGATGCCTGCTTGTATGCGGCTGTGCAGACTGAGTCAAAAGCTGGCCTGGCAGCTGGCAGCAAAATACCCATTTTTGTGCATTCGCCGCAATTCGAGTCTGCCTGGTGGAAATACACTTTTGACTTTGAGAGCAATCTTTTATCGCAAGAGGAAAGCGCTGACAACGGCACAAACGGGTTTGTTCAGGTAGTCCTTCAGGCGACGCTTGGCCTAGTCAACCAGTATGAGCCTGCCAGGCTTCGTCAGCTGCTTTCTTCAAAGGAATCCAAAGCTAGTGGGCTGAAGATTGTGCTTCTTGCCGATAATGACTTTTATTCGCAGCGCGAAACACTTGAAAAGATGGGCCTGGATCTAAGCTCAGAGTCGCTTAAGAAGCTTCCAAGCATGTGCAAAACTGGTACAACGCTGAGAGGTGTGCACAAGACAGGACTTGGCAGCTCTGCGGCAATGGTTACTTCGCTAGTAGGCTCGCTACTTTCTCATTTTGGAATTGTCAGTCAGGATGATCTGATGAACTCTAGTGCATCGAGCTCTGAAAAGACTCAGCGCAGCTTGAAGCTGATTCACAACGTTGCCCAGTATACGCATTGTCTGGCTCAGGGGAAAGTAGGCTCGGGGTTTGATGTCTCTGCAGCAGTCTATGGATCGCATGTTTATCGAAGGTTCTCGCCAGCAGTGCTTGATTCTGCAATGGCAGAGCATGGCGATATTAGCGAGATCAAAAAGGCGGTATCACCAAAAAATCCAGGATGGGACAGCCAAGTTGTGCCAGTTTCAATTCCGCCTCGGTTTATCCTTCGTCTAGCAGATGTCGATGCGGGCAGTAACACGCCTAGCATGGTCAGAAGTATTCTTCAGTGGAAAAAATCTGATCCTGAGAGAGCTACAGCGATTTGGGACTCGCTTGACAAGGCAAACAATCGAATTCGCGATCTCTGGGCTGCTCTTGTCGATGCCTCAGTGGCAGATGGCGCTGACTATAACAGCGCTGTTGATTGGTGCGCTAAGAACAAGAGCTCTGTATGGAAAAGCGCGCCAGAGGTGGCCACTAGTACCACGCACCGCTTGCTGGCCGAGCTTGTCGATGGAATCCTGAATGTACGTGCGCTGCAAAGGCTGCTGGGCGAAAATGCTCAGGTGCCCATTGAACCTGCTGAGCAGACCAGGCTTCTGGATGCCTGCATGGAGGTCCCTGGCGTGTGCATGGCCGCTGTGCCTGGCGCCGGCGGCTACGATGCTATCTTCTGTGTCACGCTTGGCCAGGAAGCAAGTGCTGCTGTTGCAGATATGTGGGCCAAATGGACAGAAATGAGCGTTGGTCCTTTGCTTGCAAACCAGGCATCCAGCGGTGTGCGTATTCTCGATCCTGAGCAATTCTCCAATGTTACTTCACTTTTTAACTAAAACATCTATTACTATCGTTTCTAGAAAATATACCTCATATTTTATTAATAATCCATTTTTTCATTATCCATTAACTCTTTTGTTTATTTGCTTGTTTATTCCTCGTCTTCTTCAGAATTGCCCTTTGTGGCCTGAGCTAGTGCAGTCTTGGAAATGTCGCACTTCTCGATCAAAACATCGAGTGCCTGGCTGATAAGCTTTTCAGGCGCAATAATACCAGTCGATTCAACGTTAAAAATAAAGTGGTCACGCACGCGAGTAAGACGGACCTTGCCCTCAAACTGCTTGTGACGCAATACCTCGCGGCTAACTGTATCCTTGCGCGGATTGACTACCTTTGCCCTTTTGACGCCGTTTTCTTCGACGATATCGACAACGCCCGGTGGGAAGCAGTCGCGGAACAGCTCTGCATCTTCGCCGATGATGTCCTCTAGAATCTGAATTTCTGGAAGCAGTCTGTATGACGCTGTAGCGACAGGAGAAAACTTTGCGTGATCCTTGCCAATCCCCTTTTCGCAGTGCAGCTCGCAGATGATTTCGTGACCAGGACGGAGCTTGGTAATAAGAATGTCTTCATGTACGGGCCTGATAGGATCCATGGCAAATCTCTCCTCCTGATCGCCCCGTGGGTCCCAGACCAGCTGACTGCTGTAGACTGCGCTGTTGATGTATTTCATCTTTGGATCGGCCTCTCCTGGCGTGGCATCGCGGTTGTGCGAGCATGCAACCTCTAGCTTGAACACAATGGTGTTCTGGTCGGTTGGCTGCTCGTCTGCGCGTTTCCAAAGGAACTCGTCAGGGTTCGCCTTGATCGGGATCAGGCCAAGGCGGTGGGCAAGTACCTCGTCCTGAATAATGCCTGTGTTGTTGATCATATACACTTTCTCGATAGCCATTGTCGGGATCTCTGCAATCAGGATACGACGCAAAGCGTTGGCAATAGAGGCATCGACGCCAATCAGATCAAATTCGATGTCTGTCGGTGTCAGACGAATGATTTTAATATCAAATGACTCCTTAAAGCCCTTGAGTGTAAATGGTATGCCCTGATCACTAAAGCTCATAGGAAACTCTGCTCCCGACACGTTCTCTACCCGGTCCTCTAGAATGACAACGCGATTACGGTCCTCTAGCGCCATGGTATTTTATAAATTGAAAAAAGAGATAGCTTGAAATATATATATATATATGTATATACCGTTGAATGACGATTAATAAAAAACAAAAGAAATAAAAGATAACAGAGGCCGACTACCAACAGGCGCAAACTGCTACTAAACTTTTTTATGTTCTCTAATAAAAGTTTTGTAAAAAAAAAGATATAAAGATCTAATCTAATCAGATTAAGGTAAAACAATAAAATGGGAGGGGAAAGAAGGTTGTGATCAGGGTTTGTTGGGCAAAATACCCATCGAAGCAGCAAGCTTTGGATCTTGATCTGCAGCGATGCCGCGATCGTCCATCTTGCGAATAAAGTCTTGGTTTTCAGTGTTGCCCTGCAGCAGGCTTTTAAGCGCAACAATGGCGTACTCCTTGATAAATGGATGGTTGTCGTCAATCTTCATATGGTCAAGCACCAAGGCTAGGCCATCAAGATCGCGAATCAGGTTCTGCGCAGTGGTGTGTCTATGAGCTAGATTTCCTATAATCCGGATGAGGTCCCGCTTAAACATAAACAGCTGCTTTGTAACTGAATCCTCGGATAATAGCTGCCTACTCATGTCTTGCTGGTCCTTTGCGCTTTCGATTCTAGGCAGATGGGTGCTCAGCAAGCCAAGTAGCTCTATTACTCTATGCGGAATCCCGGATTGAATCATCTGGTCAACAGCTTCGGCTGAGCAATCAGTCGTCAGCAGACCTAGTGCCGAAAGCGTTGCAGCCATTGATCGATGCGTTGAAACCAGATAATCGGTATCAATGGGACTATTTGAGTCAGCAACTGCTACTGTCGCTGGCTTGCTATCCCAGACCAGCCCCAATACTCGGTGTGTGCTTTTCAATATGCCACTTAGAGACTGCAAAAGCATATAAACACTAGGATCATTTAGAATGACACCAAGATCTTTGTTTTCATTGCAGTATACTGCCAGTGCTTCAACAAGCCCAAACATGTCTAGTGTCGGAGTCTCTGTAAGAAGATCGGCCAGGCATCCATTTTCAATAAACTGGGCAAGCAGTACATAAAGTATAGTTTTAGCCTCTGACTCGTCATTTACATCGTCACCAAACATCTGGCCTATTTTTTGAGCGATCAGCCTGCCATTATCCGAAGAGCATAAAAGCCGAGCAAGGGCAGAGTTGACCTTGATACTGTTGAGCAACAAAACCAGTCCAGCCATCCTAGTATTACCGCTTGCAGAGCTTAGCAGATGCCAATAAACAGAGTCTTCTGGATCCTTCTTTTTGTCAATAACACTGCTGTTGCAGGATAGCAGCTCGCTTTCCATCAGATACAGCTGCAGCTCTTTGTTTCCAGTGACTATGTTGGATAGCGCTTGTGCTGCTGCGGTGCCGCATTTCATTGCTTCAGTCCAGACAAGCTCTCGTGTAGTCATAGCCGCAATCGTTTCTTTAATATCGTCTACAACTGCATGCTTTCTTGCTGCGACTTGATTGGCTTTATCCATTGCAGCAGCATTGCGCACAAAAATACACAAGTGCTCAAGAGCCTCAAAGTTTAAAGACATCTTAGGAATGCTGTCGTTGTTTTGCTCAAGATTCAAGATAAGCTGCTGGAACAGAATGTGCACTCGAAGCCATGCTGAGGGCTCGATCAACTTTGGTATGTTTGGTCGCGATGGATGTGGAGAGTTTTGCCTATATTCCGCGCATTCTTTGAAGAGTCGGTCGTTTATTTCCTGAGAGGCAGTGACGCTGTCTGGTTCCATTATTATTTTGTTTATTTGGAAGGCAAAATAAGAGCAATAACTAAAAAAATGAGCTTATTAGCAATTAGTTGTGTTATTTTTGTTTTGATTTGCCTTGTTTGTACATCATTTTCAATAAATCGATAATATGTTGTGGGAAACGGAATTTGTAGCCTTCGCTTGTCTAGCTATTAATTTTGCATAGCAGACAGAGGGTGCCATTTGCTTCTCCGGATTCAGATCAAAGAAAATACATAAAAAAAAAAACAGATCTCACGTGCACCTTGACTATGCAGCCCCATTATCAGATAGCGATCTGTGCCTGCAAACCAGGTCCGTATATATACCTGCAATATTCGGCAACTCATAAATTGGACAACTTGATCAAAAAAACACGACGGTTGCTACGTCTTCAGACTTGATTAGTGGTCTGGAGATGCCTTTAGAATGCATTTTTGCGTTCGCTAGCCTCGGAGATGGTAAATGAGGGGAGTCTTTAGGAACCAGTCTGTGCTTGTCACCATGTATAGATCGGGCCGAAAACCCCCTTATATTCATCTATTTCAATACACATTCTAATTACATTCACCAACCACAAAAAGAAGTTTTCAAACAACAAGAGATGTATCCAACTGGTATTACAAACGGAAGCATTCAGTTATCAACACTTTTTAAAGTCTTTTTTGTTTGTTCCCATACTCTTTGGGTTTAAAATAGCTGCAAAATAAGATTAAAGAAGCTTTATCAATGTACTCGGAATTAATTATAACTGCACTTTCTGTACCTACAATTTTCCATTGCTATTTCTTTTTTTTTTTTGCCAAAGCATAAAGGTCCAGATTTTTAACCTCTACGCCGTAAGCTATGGAAGCAGTTGAGCATCAGGCGCGGATAGAAGCGTTGACAGAAGACATACTGACGGACAGACAGCTTTTTTCCGATTACAACCGCAAATTCCACGAAAACACGCTTGCTCAGAGCAAGTTACGCGAGCAAATGCAGAAAATACATCCCTCAAGTCAGCGGTACACGGTAGCAGTGAACATGGGCGATTTATTTATACAGATACCGATTCCAAAGGCACAGTCGATGGTTAACAGTGCCCAGAAAGAGCTGGAGTCTGGGATTCAAGAGGTCCAGAATAGACTAGAGAAGAAGGTCGATATTTTGGAGCAGCTTAAAAAGAACAAGGCGTAAAATGCTTTTTAATGCAGAAGAATCTGGACCTTGAACAATCAAATGATTTTTTTTTCTTGTTTGAATATATATTAAGCGCATTAAAAACATAAAATGTGGTTATCAAAAACCAATTTTTTATATTTTTTATTCAGAAATATTTGAGAAAGTACCGAACAGACATAGGTAGCGCCAAGGTTGCAACCATGCCGGCAGGCATAAACTTCTTGCTTTCCAAGAAGCGACTGCCCATTATCAGGCCAAGAACAAGGCATACGGTAGCGGGTAGAAGACTGAATCCCTGGGCGTGAGTAGCCGCGTACTGTGTGGTGACGGTGATCAGTGCACCAAATACAAGTCCGCTTATAAGAGACGCGGTGCTGTTGGACTTTAGAAAGCCCATGACCCCGCCTACAACTATGAGAATGCCGAAAGAAAGCCCCACGACGTCAGCTACCATTTTTTATTATTGAATTTGCAAAGGAGTTTTTGGTTTTAATTTTGTATTGGTAAATTGAGACGAGGTAATACAGGATAAAATGAAAAATAAAACGAAAACAAAGCGAAGATGAAAATAAAACAGTTTTTTTTGATTGCTGCTGAAAAAAAAATGAAAACGCTATAATGCGAATTTTATATTATTTTAAAGCTGATCCGAGTTGTAGCCGCCATTGCGAAATAGTGGTGGTGCTTAAAACACTATCCGTATCATTTGTCTGCTTTGCCAGCGAAGACGGCGATGCCTGAATGCAGCTTAGAACAGGATTTTCTAGCTTGGCCTGGATAATGTCCTTGTGGACGCGAACAACCTTTTCTCGCAAAAGAGCAGACTGAAAATCTAGATGATCCAGGACCAAGCGTTCGAGCAGGCTCCAGCGTCTGCCAAGCCAGACAAAAGCCAGCAGCGAAAGACCTAGACCGCCGCAGCTAGCATACAGCAGGGGCACATCAAAGTAAACAAGGCTAGTCGCAGCGCTGGATAGCGCAGTTGCCTGGATTGCCCAGAACTGGGTCAGCGACCAGTGCATGTGTCCCGGGATGCCCTCCAAGACATCGCTCTCGATCATCTGCTTGCGCGCGTCCCACACCTGCTTTGCCAGAGCAAACTGGTCGACAGAGTCTGTATGGCAAGCAATAGCACGCAGCATATCGACTGTAGAGCCTACAGCGGCTGGATCTACAAGCTCTGCAGCAGAAGCTCTTCTGGCATACACATCGATGCTGGCGGCCAGATCAGCGGAAATATGACGGATGGACTCGTTGAGTCTTCCAGCTGCGTGGACCATACCCAGCTCGGCAGTCTCAAGGCAGCGATCGAGAATGGCATTGTCAATCAGGTCGTCTGCAGTTTCGTAAACGCGCATCAGCAGCGCTTGCCAGATCTTGCCGCTGGAGAACCATTTGCTGGTCCTGTGCTTGATTTCTCCCATGCTCACATCGACAGCTACCAGATCGCCGTTCTCAAAGTCGCGCTGCATGCTTCTGCTTGCCTCGGCTACCGAATAAACAACGCTTCGCTTCTGAGGATTCTGCGAAGATGCCAAGTGGATGTCTTGCTTATTGGAAACATGCAGGATATTAGCAGAAGAGGACAGAGCTAACTGTCCGCTATGCTCTGCACAGAGGATTGCTGCTTCCAAAGCACTTGCAAGCAACTGGGTATTTGCACCATCCTCCGATCTGTGTTGCTCTGACATCTGCCTTTGCAGCGACTCGAGATCTGACCCTGGCTTGACCGAGCACAGTTTGCCGACTGCCTTCTTTGCAGACACTATGCCCAGCAGTTGTAGGCTTTCGAGCAGCAGACCTGAGAAGGCATCGATCGCCGAGCTGCTCTTCTCGAGCCCATCGACCAAGATGACTGTGTCAGGATGAAGCTGTAATGCAGCAACAGATGGGTTGGACAGCGCCAGAGCCTGAACTATCCCCATGCGTCCAGCGACCACAACAATTCGATCGCAGGAAAACAGCCAGTCAGCGAACGCCTCGCTGTTGCCCTCGGCCTCAGACATGGCCATAAAACTCGTGCGTTGATCAGATCCAGAAGCCAACGTCGTTGATTTTACAGCATCGATAAAATACGGATGTGCTGTCGCGGCGTACAGAACACCGATTTGCGGCTCGGCATCATGGTTTCTGGCAGTTACTGTGCGTAGGCGGTCGGCCCATCTGCACAGTATAGCGGACTCTGTCTTCTCAAATGATGCTGCCATATCGTTGGCCAGGTCACGCAGCTGCGATGCAATATCGGGCCGTTGGATCCGCTGCAGACTGGGGCTGCTACGGGCCCTTTGTTCCTGCGGCTCTGTGCCTAAAACCGATTTTATGCTGATGCTGCGAGTACGACATGCCCTGGACTTAGAAAAACGTGCTGTAGCCAGGATGTTTTTGCCAAGTATCCTTTTTTGAGCACAGGAAAAGGACCTGCTGCTGCTGCTGTTTAGCAAACGGCTGAGAATGAGTGTAGCTCGCTGCTGAATTGCTGACATACGACGAAGCATTATTTACAAGTTATTTTGGTTTCAGGCGGAGGTATATATATGTGTATATGTGTATGTGTTTGTTTCGTAATCCCGGAATTTGTAATTTTTAAGAAAATTGTATATCTTGTGTCAAAGAGCCAAGTAAAATAGTAGCGAGAGAGAGAGAGAGAGAAAAAAAGTAGGCCAAGTTGGACCATAAAAGCTGAGAGACAAAATTTGAAAATAACAGAACTGCCTTTCTTTTGATTTCTGCAAGCGGTCCCCTTTTTCTGGTGAAGAGATATCGGTATTAATGAGCCGAGTCATAGAACGACGAGCGATAACGGTTGTAAGATCGCAATGTCAAGGAACTTATCCGAGTGCTGAGTGATGTGCATGTAAAAACGAGGAATTAATTGAGAAAGATGAAAAAACTGACACTAAGAAAGCCTTGATCTAAAACCTTATTTTTTTTTCCTTTGGAGCCTAGGCCCTATGTGGTCTTGGGGGCAGCGAGCGCCTGGCGGGTAAAGTTGGGCAGGACAAAGGCGGCGCGGTGGATGTCAGCGTTGTAGTATCTGAAAAGCTTGAGTTCCTGCTCGGGCGAAACGCGGCGCAGAGGCTCCTTAAAGTTGGTCTCCTTGTTCTTGCTGCACAGGATAAAGCCGATCTGGCCCGACGGGTAGGTGGGGATGGTGGTGTAAGCGTACTCGGCCACAGGGAACAGCTCGCGGGCAAACGCCAGGACGTCCTTGATCAGCGGCAGATGCAGCCACTGGCACTCGCCCTGGGTGGACACAATGCCGCCTTCGCGCAATGCGTCGCGCATGAGCTCGTAGTAGCGCGCCTGGTACAGGCTCTCAGCGGGGCCGACGGGATCGGACGAATCAGTGATGATGACATCGAAGTAGTTCTTCTTGTTCTGCAAGAAGTCGAAGCCATCGCCAATGTGCACCGCGACCTTGGGGTCCTCGTAGCTGACAGCCATGTTTGGCAGGTACTTCTTGGACACGCGGATGACGGCCTCGTCGATATCGCACAGCACGGCCTCCTTGACCTGCGGGTGCTTGATGGCCTCGCGCAGAACGCCGCCGTCGCCACCGCCGATGACCAAAACGCGCTCGGGGTTGGGGTGCGAGAACAAAGCTAAGTGCGTGATCATCTCCTGGTAGCTGAACTCGTCGCGCTCGGTGACCTGGATCACACCGTCCAGCACCAGCACGTTTCCGTACGTCTTGCTCTCAAAGACCAGGACGTCCTGGAATTTTGACTTTTCGACGTGCAGGATCTGGTTGACCTCGATGTTCATCGACTGACCCGGCCACATGGCGCCGGACTCGCTGAACCAGCCGTTGCTGATGTTGGGGTGCGTGAGCTTGGCAGAGGAAGACATGGTGGTGGTTGCTATGCTTGGCTTGTGGAAGCAGCGGTGGGCTTGTAGAGAAGCAGTCGTTGTGGATCGGGCAAAGAAGCTAGGGTACCGCCCAAGGGCTATCTTGCTGTGACAGAGTAAGTGCTGTAGAAATCGACAATGCGAGAAACAACGAGAGTCAAGGAAAAGATAATGATTCCGCATTTTGGTCCTTCCCAAGAGCGCAGACCTGTCCTTTTATATGCATTCTCCCCTCTCACTCATCACCCCAAAAAAAAATCTTTTCGAGGCATAAAGAATTTCGCTTGTGGAACCTCAGCTCTACAGCAAAAGTACAAATTCCTATTTTTGTCAATTTTTTTATTTTTACAGGCGAAGATTTGAACCTGACCGAACGGCTCAGAGAACAGAGAACAGAGAACACATTTCTTTTTTTTTTTTTACTGCTCTAGCAGAGGCAAAAGAAGAAGGGTCCTTTAAACTTACTTCTCTTGGCGTTCAGAGAAAAACAAACGGCCAAGCTTGGCTTAACCACACAAGTGAGGTAAGGAGAGCTTCAACTAAAACAAAAAAAGCAGGACCAATCAGTTGTGCTGGCTGGAGTAGGGACAAAAAAAAGCCAGTTCTATTTTTTCCCTTCCAATTATACTTCAAGAAAGCAGATGATGGTTGTTGTAATGCTTCTTTTTTCTTAACAAGTGTCATCATTTTTTGTTTTGGAATATTTTCTTTTTCTTTTTACCAAACTACACTTTTCTGTTTTATTTTTTTATTTGCGTCATTGTACCACTCTTTTATTATTTTCATTTTTCAACTCTCTCTTCAGTTTCTTTTTTTACTTTATTCATAACCTTTATTCACTTTTTGTTCAAGATGGATATTGTTGATGTTGACATTGGCACTCTCGATTCGTGGATTGAGCAGCTCTTTGAATGCAAGCAGCTGAGCGAGAACAGCGTCAAGAACCTGTGCGCAAAGGCAAGTTTCTTTTCTAGTTTTGAAATTTGAGTGACTGTGAAAACAGATGACAACTTTTTACTTTTGTCAAATTGGCTCCTTACTTAGCTGGCTCTCTTGGCCGCTTATTTGGCTTACTTGGTTTTACTTGTTTGTCTTTATCGCTGGCTTTTCCCCAGCTTTTATCCTTATGTCTTGAGCTTGCAAACGAAGAGAAGAAAAGTGCTGTGCCGCGTGTATAGAGCGGCCACATGCTCGTGCATGTTTGGCTTTTGGCTTTTTGGCTTTTTGGCTTTTTGGCTTTTTGGCTTTTTGGCTTTTTGGCTTTGAGCTTTGAGCTTTGAGCTTTGAGCTTTGAGCTTTGAGCTTTGGCTTTCTTATCACTATCCGTTTTTTTGTTGGCTATGGCTTTGTGCTTATGTTATGCTATGCTAATGGCATGGCTGGGCTCACAGAAAGTGGCTTTTGTTTCTGTGCATAGTCACATGGCGCATGGCTGCTTATTATCCGCCCTGCGCGCCAAAGGAAAGAAAAGACTTTTGCTTTACTTTGCTTGGGATGCTCTTGCTACACATAATAACACAAATACATACACGCTAACTGCTGCTTTCTTTATTTTTCTGCAAGTTAATCCATCTACTTGTTTGTGAACCACATTCCAGTAGGCCAAGGAGGTGCTTATTCAAGAATCCAACGTGCAGCCCGTGCGCTGCCCAGTGACCGTCTGCGGAGACATCCACGGCCAGTTCCACGACCTGGTCGAGCTGTTCAAAATCGGCGGCAACTCGCCAGACACAAACTACCTGTTCATGGGCGACTATGTCGACCGCGGTTACTACTCGGTCGAGACAGTCACCTTGCTTGTGGCCATGAAGATCCGGTATCCCGAGCGCATCACCATTCTGCGCGGGAACCACGAGAGCAGGCAGATCACGCAGGTCTACGGCTTCTACGACGAGTGCCTGCGCAAATACGGAAACGCCGAGGTCTGGAAGTACTTTACAAATCTGTTTGACTACCTGCCCCTGACCGCGCTGATCGAGGACCAGATTTTCTGCCTTCACGGCGGCCTGTCGCCGTCCATCGACACTCTGGACCACATCCGCTCGCTCGACCGCGTGCAGGAAGTACCGCATGAGGGCCCGATGTGCGACCTGCTGTGGTCAGACCCCGACGACCGCTGCGGATGGGGCATCTCTCCTCGCGGCGCCGGCTACACCTTTGGCCAGGACATCTCGGAAGCCTTCAACCACAACAACGGTCTTACTCTTATTGCCCGTGCTCACCAGCTGGTCATGGAGGGCTACAACTGGAGTCAGGAAAAGAACGTCGTCACCATCTTTAGCGCGCCCAACTACTGCTACCGCTGCGGCAACCAGGCTGCCATCATGGAGATTGACGAGAACATGAAGTACACCTTCTTGCAGTTTGACTTTGCTCCTAGACGCGGCGAGCCCCAAGTTACACGCAAAACGCCCGACTACTTCCTTTAGAAAAGAAAGGCGGCTCTAAGCACTCAACCGTTGATTTCATTTTGACAAACAAACAAAAACCAATCTTTAAAATGAAAAGAAAAAACAAACCATTTTAATTGTTGTTTTCCATTTACTTTTTTATTCCCTTTCTCTATTTATACTGTTTCTTTTTTTTTCTACCTTCGCATTTTTTTTCCCAAACTCTCAGCAATATATTCGTTGTTTCTTTTTTCTTAAAAAAATTATTGTATTTCCTTCTTTCCGAAAAGCATCATCGATATGATCTAAACGACACGCGGTGCCAGAGAAACGACCTTTACCCAGTTCTTGAATCTTAGCTCAGCAGAAACAAGGCCCAGAATGCGGCTTCCCAGAGGTTGCTGCTGGTTGTTAAGCAGCACACAGGCATTGTCATCAAACCGAACATAGCGGCCATCAGGACGCCGGATCTCCTTTTTAGTGCGCACTATCACTGCGCGTCTAACATCGCCCTTGCGGATCTTTGCTGCCGACTGGCTAGCTGCAGTCTTGTCTGAAATTGGCCGTGCCTTTTTTACCGAAACCACTATCTCGTCGCCTACCTCGGCCCACTTTGCATTTCTCAATACTTTGATGCACTCGGCGACTATTGCTCCTGAATTGTCAATTACGTTTAGCCGGCTCTTCAGTTGAATCATACTGTGTATTTGTATATAGTCTCTGTCGTCTCAGCAAAGTAAAATAAAATAAAGGGGAAATCGAGCAAGCAGCTTCTAAAGTAAAAAAAAATATTAAAGATTTTGTTTTTTTTTTTTTTGTGGGCCAAAAAAAAAGAGATGATAAAAATTGGTCATTTAGTAGATGAAAGTACACTGCGATCTAATATATAATTTAATTTTAATCGAACGATCAAGATTATAACGTTTTCTTTCTGACTTTGCATGGACTTTGTTCCTCTTTTTTTTTTTCTCCAGCTTAGTTATTTTTTTTGTTTTCCTAATGTATTAACAACAAGGGTCTATAACGTTATGCTTGCAAAACTCTATTAACCCAAGACTATTATTAATATTAATATTTTATTTCTCCATATCTCGTTCATAGCTTACCTGACCAAGGGCCAACCTTTCTTTTATTTTTTTTGAAAATGGGCTGCAGAAATTGCGGCGGAACAGAAATCGAGCATGACGCGGCCAGAGGCATGTCGTACTGTGCGGCCTGCGGCGAGGTCAGCGAGGAAAACACGATTGTGGCCGAGGTGACGTTTGGCGAGGCAGCGAGTGGAGCAGCCATTGTTCAGGGATCGTTTGTCCGCGCAGGACAAACCAGGGCAAACATAGGCGGGCCTGGCAGACACGGCGGACAGGAGTCGCGAGAAATAACATTGTACAACTCGCGCCGACGTATCCAGCGCCTAGCAACAGCGCTTAATCTATCCGAGCACTACGTTGATTCGGCACAGAGGTTTTTCACACTAGCGCTTAATTTGAACTTTACCCGAGGACGGCGCTCCGTCTATGTATCTGCAGCCTGCCTATATATTGTGTGTAGGCAGGAAAAGGGCAGCCAGATGCTGATTGACTTTTCGGATATCCTGCAAGTGAGCGTGTTCAAGCTAGGCGCAACGTTTGTCAAGCTGATCAATATGCTGAATCTGCAATTGCCCATTGTTGATCCAACGATATATATCTCGCGCTTTGCATCGATGCTCGAGTTTGGTGACAAGACACAGCAGGTGTGCATGGACGCTATTCGGCTTGTGCAAAGAATGGAGCGTGACTGGATCCGCACTGGTCGCCGTCCAGCGGGCATCTGCGGTGCTTGTCTTTTGATTGCCGCAAGGATGCATAACTTTCGTCGCACGCAGAAGGAGATCATCAGGGTGGTCAAGATTGCTGATGGAACGCTTAGGCGGCGTCTGGAAGAATTCCGCAACACACCCTCGGGGAGCCTAACTGTCGCTGACTTTAGAGGCCTGTGGCTTGAGCAGTCTGCTGATCCTCCGGCGTTTACGCGAAACAGAATCAAGGCTCGCATGGCATTTTTGGAGCAGCAAAAAAAGGCTGGGAACGTGCATTCCCGGATTACTAATGCGCTTAGGTCCAGAGACAGCAACAACAACAACAACAATGAGGACGAGGACGAAGATTATCAGGAGCTGACCGATGACGACGAACAGACCGATGACGAGCTAGACCAGCATGTGCAAAGCCAGGACGCAGACTTTGACAAGGTCGTAGAAGACGCATTCCGCGACGAGTTTAGCCACTACATTGAGAACGGCGTATTAAAGCTTATAAAACCAGAGATGGCCACCGACGACTATAACCCTGACGTCAGCACATGGTCCGAGCTGGATGACGACGAGGTATGCAACATTATGCTCACAGAAGAAGAGGTCAAGCTCAAGACCGAGATATGGGATCGCGAAAACAAGGAGTTTATGGAAGAGCGCGAGCGTAAGCGGCTGGTCAAGGAGGCTGAGACGGGAGGGCGCAAGCGACGTCGGTCTACTAGAAAGAAAATCGTGGTTGCCGGTGCCACTCCGCTCGAGTCTGCGCAGAACGTGCTGGCGACACGCAGGCTGTCCAAGAAGATCAACTATGATGTTCTGGGCAAACTGTTTGACAACAGTATTGCCACACGGCCTAAAGTCGAGCCCTTGAACACTACGATGATTCCGTCGGCTGCCCCATCGCGCATGATATCGATGGTAGGAACGCCAACGCAGCAGTCTGGTTTTGCTACGCCAACGCAAGAAACTGCGTTTTCGCCAACACAGTCCAAAACCCATGATATCTCAGGATTGCCTGCTGCGCTTGCTGGAATCGCTGCAAAGAAGGTCACCATCAACGAAAGCACAGAGACCGTTGTTTATGAAGAGGGCGAGCATGATCCTCAGAGCACTGCGGTTAACCTGGCAAAGATTGCTGAGGAAGATGATGAGGACGAAGAAGAGGAAGAGGAGTACGACTATACTTATGCTGATGCAGAGCAGGTCTATGGAGACATTTCAGACTAGGCATTTTTTTCACTATTAGCATTGTTTTATTTTATTCTAGTGTCTTTGTTGCAAAAAAAAATTTGCACTAGTACAAAAAAAAGGGGGTATCAAAAGTCAAATGAGTGGGTAAAGTCTGCCAGCGTGGCCCCTTGTGTTCGTATTGCATTAACCGTGATGTGATTGAGCAACCGCGTCATTAATCAAGCCCACTTTTCGATTTGACTGGGCACATGTACGAGGCCAAACACAAGTTACTTGTATACTACAAAAACTTTCTATATATAAAAACAAAGGTTCTAATTACAAGGAACATTGCATTTTTAACTCGGTTTTGCCTAGATGCATGTGAGCAAATACTATTTTGCTGTTGTCGTTGTTGGCGTAGGAAAATAAAATGCAAGTGATGGATGTCAAATGCATATATGCATTTATCTCTCAATTATTATTTATTTAACTAAAAAAACTAAACACAGATATGCTACAGACCAACTAACAAAATTTTTATTTAGCTTATACATTGCTTTGTGAATACTGAAACCGAAACAATAATAAAAATACAAAAAAAAAGTGGTGACATGTGAGTGAAGATTATATATTAATGTCATTGTTTGTAAATGCGCGTTTGTATCTATGAATAAATCTCAAATCTCGGCGGGCCCAATGTCTATTTGTCTTATTCAATAATTGGAAATCACTTGTTTTAATTTGAAATGAAACACCTGTTTACCAGGGAGAACAAGTAAAGAAAAAAGCAAAGAAGGTTGGCGTGTCTTGTGTTTTCAATGTAATTTATCTTACATTAACACAATTCTTTTATCTTTTTATTTAATGCGCAAGCCAATTATATATCAATTCTATATAAACAAACTCTTAGAGCTACACTTGCAGGCTCTAGAGATTTAGTTAAGCGAGCAGCCCTTCTATATAAATTATCCAAGCACAAAAGTACTTTTTTTTACCTCACCTTATTCCTTATATTCATTTCTAATTTAGTAAATTTTTTGTATTTATATCAATTATCAAGCTTTTTTTGTAAAGTTATTATCACTAATACTAATAAAACCTCTGTTTTTTGCCGTTTAATGTGGCTGAATTCTCAAAGGCTGCTTTTGGCTGTTCTCTACGTTCTAGGCAGCACAAGGTATATTTTCTCTAGTGCAGAGCCATTGGCAATGCGCCAGGCACAGCTACAACGTGCCTGGGCTGAATATCTACTGAACAGCAATAATTCTATAGATAGCAAACAGAATCAGAATACAGCTGAATCGCCAGTGCTTCGAATGGCAAAGCTGCAGAGCCCTGCACCACATATGGCTAAACAAAGAAGACAGGGTGGTTTATATCAGGACTACTATTTCGACCAGAAAATCGACCACTTCGATCTTCGAGGAAATGAAACGTTCAAGCAAAAGATATATATAAACGGCGAAAGCTATGTTCCCGGCGGTCCCATATATCTATTCAATAGCGGTGAGACCCCAGCATCGCCTTCGTATCTAGCTGCAGGCGAGCCATATACTTTAGCAAAGGCCACCGGTGGCATGCTTATAATCATGGAGCACCGGTACTATGGTGTCTCGTATCCTGTCAGCGACATGTCTGGGCCAAATATGAGGTATCTGACTGTGGAAAACGCGCTTGAGGACATTGCGCATTTTGCTCGCAATGCCCCTGCTTTTGTCAAGAAATCGGTTGGATTGACAATCGGCCCGGAAAACAAATGGATCGCAACCGGCGGTTCTTACTCGGGAAATCTCGCTGTTTGGCTGCGAAAACTGTACCCAGATCTGTTTTATGCAGCATATGCTAGCTCGGCACCGCTGCTTATTTCCACAAACTTTTACCAGTACGACCAGGTAGTAGGCCGAGCACTCCCATGCGCACAAAACATCTCTGACGCTGTGCTGACACTCGATGCCATCCTGGACAGCGGCGACCGGTCGCTCGTTGCTAGCTGGAAACGGGCATTTGGACTGGATGCACTGAAAAGCGATTTCGACTTTGCTGGCGCACTGACTGATCAACTTTCCAATACTGTGCAGTACTACATGCCGCCGGCCAAAGGTAGCAATAGCCCAGACGCCATTGACACATTGTGCAGCTGGTTCAATCGCTCGTACAACATTCCTTTGCAGAACTTTGCAGATATGACCGCAGCCTACATCAAAAACAACGGCATAGATCCGGTGTCTGCATACAGCTCTGCATCTGGTGCCAACAACATCGGGCTCTATCAGGACGGCCGCTCGTGGTATTACCAGACCTGTACTCAGTTTGGATACTGGCAGGCGGCACCGCCAGGGCCGCTCCGTCGGCTGCGCTCTAAATACGTCACCAAGGAGTGGCAGAGCAAGCCATGTCAGGCGTTTTTCGGTGAGGATATCACTGGCCAGCCAGATGTCAGCGCGCTCAATAGAAAGCTGGGCGGTCTGTTTCCAAATGTCACACGAGTGATTTTTGTCAATGGTCTCAATGATCCCTGGAGCGAGCTGTCTGTCGCTTCCGATCCGAGCGTTGCTGCTATCAATATGCAATATGGCGAGAACGTCGTCATTACCATGTCCAAGGCGTCGCATGTGACTGATTTCTACTTTTCGTCTTCGAGGACAGATTTCGGCGTAGACATTGCACGCAAGCGGATTCTAGCTGCAATTAAGACATTCTTGCAATAAAACAAGCAGGTGTAATTAAGCAAAAAAATCTAATAATCTGTATCCACATAAAAGTGCGCTTTGACCAAAAATGAAAGATTTTCTGGTTGAAAAAAAAAATGAATTGGCAGAGGTTTATGTTTTTTTTTATATCAACTGTTTTTCTTTTACAAAGTCATTTCTTATTGCTCACAGATAAAAAAACTAGAAAACACACACAATGGTAGCTGACTTTTTGGGTCTATCTGGCGTCCATGTTTTTGTCACTGGAGCCTCTGGCGGAGTAGGTATCGCGACAGCTCGTGCATTCCTGGAGCAGGGTGCCAAGGTGACCCTGCACTACAACACAAACAACTCTACGCTAGCTCCCCTGGTAGCAGAGTACCCAAGCACCACATGCATGGTTCAGGCACAAATCGACAATGAAGTCGAGATACACACGGCTTTTGAGCAATCGGCTGCAGAGCTAGGGCCCGTTCAGGTCCTTGTGGTGAACCACGGAATATGGCCACCACAGAACATCCTGTTAAAGGACATGCCGCTGGAGCACTGGAGCAGAACATTGAGCGTCAATCTTACAGGGTCCTTTTTGGCAATCCGCGCCTATCTGCAGCAGCTGGTACGCTTTAAGGTACAGGAAAACGTAGCTGTGGTGATGATCGGATCAACGGCAGGCAAGTTTGGCGAATGGTACCATGTCGACTATGCGGTGACAAAATCGGCTATGATGGGTGGGCTGACCCTGAGTCTAAAGAACGAGATTGTGCAGTTCTGTCCGAGAGGCCGCGTGAATACTGTGGCCCCCGGATGGATCCGCACGCCTATGGCTGAGCCGGCACTGAAGAGCAAGGATGTGGTTGAGCGCTTGTTTGCTACCTCGCCGCTGAACAAGATCTCGGAACCTGAAGACGTAGCTCGTTGTATCCTGTTCCTGGCCAGCGAAAGGGCTTCTGGCAATATCACTGGCCATGTAGTCGATGTAAATGCTGGCATGGAAGGACGGGTGCTGAATCCAGTCACTGTTCTGCCAGCAAAGCTGTAGATTGATTAATCTTTTTTAATTAGGTCTGTGATCTGTTTATCCACTCGAGTTTCATCATCGCTCTTTGCCCTCTTCTTTCCTTTTTTAAACTTGATAAACAAAAGTACTCTTATTTTTTTCAGTGATTATTGTAATGAAAAATTAGACATTTATCTTTCTTTCGCCTCTCAAAGATTTGTTTGCCTGTTTCTTTTATTATTTCATTTTAGTGGTTCGAATCATAAAGAACTTGTATCGTGTTCTTAATGTCTCAGTTATACAGTAGATTCTGTCTTGGGTCTGCGCATTTAGCCAGCCGCACAGTTGGAACATGCCGTGTATCGACTCTAAGACTGTCAATAGCTCCTTATTCTTCTGCAATATCATCTATATTGTCCAAGTCTTCAGGTATCGCTCAGTCGCAACTGGCGTTTGGACGTTTGCTTGCAGAGCAGCAAAGACCAGCGCTTTTAGCTCTGAATAGTATAGAGTCAAAAAGATGGTTTCAGAGCTCAGCAGCGCTTCGGAAGAAAAGGGATGACGGAAAGTCCGACGATGGCGATGATAATGGCAAGGATCCGAAAAAGCAGCCCGATAAAGCGACAGATAAAAAGCAAGATGACGCGGCAAGGGAAGACCAAGAGGTCAAGGAAAAGGAAAATGATGCTGCTGACGAGGTAGACGACAAAGGCGGGCGTCATCGGCGAGTCCAGCGGCGATCTGAAAACGAAAAGACGCCTGCCGAAAACAATGAGAGCAATGGAAGCCCAGCTCAAAGCGATCCGCTCTCTCAGCTAAAGCGCGCAGTTGGCGTATCGGACTATGCTCAGGGCCAGCAGTCGTTTATTCCAGACAGCTATCCAAACGTAATGATGCTTCCAATAACCAGGCGCCCGCTGTTCCCTTCGCTTTACAAGTCGATCCAGGTCCAGGATCCCCAGGTGATCGGTGCTCTAAGAGAATTGGTCGAGCGCGGAGAGCCCTATGTTGCGACGTTTATGCTAAAGGACGACGAAAAGGATGTTGACTCGATCAAGAAAACCAGCGAGGTGCATGAGATCGGCGTGTTTTCACGTATCATGTCTATCTATGTATCGCCAAACCCCGAGGACAAGCATCTCACGGTGGCGCTTTATCCCTGGCGCCGCGTTCGCATGAAGCGTATCCTGGACAACCCAGCTACAACTGCGGCCAAGGACGAGGGCGAGGGCGATTCAGCAGCTACTGATAAAACCCTGTTGGAGCCAGCCAAGACTAAAGAAGATCTAGAAACGACGGCTGGATCAGAGATTGTCGATGCTCACAAGGTTCTGGACTCTATCAAGGCAGACTATGACTTTACCGCGATCGAGGTGGAGAATGTCGAGGACGAGCCATACAATGCCAAGGACGCGACGATAAGCGCGACCATGTCCGAGATTGTCTCTGTTCTACGCGAGATCACAACAATGAACCCCATGTTCCGCGAGCAGATCCACCACTTTGCTAGCGCGCAGGTATCTAAGGCAGTGTTTGAGAATCCGTCCAAGCTGGCAGACTTTGCAGCAGCTCTATCAGGAGGCAGCTCCGAGGAGCTCCAGGACATTCTGAGCGACCTGAACGTTGCAACCAGGCTTGAAAAGGCACTTGTTGTTTTGAAGAAGGAACTGATGAATGCGCAGCTGCAAAACAAGATTAGCAAGGACGTCGAGGCCAAGATTTCCAAGCGCCAGCGCGACTTTTACCTGATGGAGCAGCTAAAGGGGATCAAGCGCGAGCTGGGACTTGAGAGCGATGGCAAGGATAAGCTGATCGAGCAGTTTAAGGCAAAGGCCGAGTCTCTGCAGATGCCCGCCGAGGTCAAGAAGGTGTTTGACGAGGAGGTCAGCAAGCTCGCGCATCTGGAGCCAGCGGCCTCGGAGTTCAACGTGACCCGCAACTACCTCGACTGGCTGACGCAGATCCCATGGGGCAAGTACTCTGTCGAGGACTACGATCTGAAGCGCGCCAAAGTGGTTCTGGACGAGGACCATTATGGGCTGGACGATGTCAAGCAGCGCATCCTTGAGTTTATCGCCGTGGGCAAGCTGCGGGGCGCGGTTCAGGGAAAGATCCTGTGCTTTGTCGGTCCGCCTGGCGTTGGCAAGACGTCGATTGGCAAGAGCATTGCTCGCTCGCTCAACCGCGAGTTTTTCCGATTCAGCGTGGGCGGGCTCACCGATGTGGCCGAGATCAAGGGCCCCCGCCGCACCTACGTCGGCGCCATGCCTGGAAAGGTCGTGCAGGCCCTGAAGCGCGTGCAGACAGAAAACCCGCTTTTGCTTATCGATGAGATCGACAAGCTGGGCCGTGGTCACCAGGGCGATCCAGCTTCGGCGCTGCTCGAGCTTCTTGATCCCGAGCAGAACAACGCTTTTTTGGACCATTACATGGACGTTCCTGTGGACCTGTCTCGCGTGCTGTTTGTGTGCACAGCCAATGTCACAGACACGATCCCTGGGCCGCTGCTCGACCGCATGGAAGTTATTCGGCTTAGCGGCTACATGGCCGACGAGAAGCTCTCGATTGCGCAAAAGTACCTTGCGCCTCAAGCCAAGGAGACCGCTGGCCTGTATGGATCCGCAGTGTCTCTGTCTGACAACGCTGTCGATGCGCTTATTCGAAGCTACTGCCGCGAAAGCGGAGTGCGCAACCTGAAGAAGCACATAGAGAAGATTTTCCGCAAAGCTGCGCTCAAGGTCGTGGAAAGCGGCGTCGCTATCGAGGCACCGAAGCAAGGCTCGGCTGCCAAGACAGAGTCAGAGACCGAGCCCAAGCAGGATGCAAAAACCGATTCTGCGCTGCCTCAGAAAATGACTGTTCCAGACTCTTATTCGCTGGAAATCACCGCCGACATGCTGAAGGACTATGTGGGTCCTCCAGTCTACGAGTCGGACAGGCTTTACAAAAGCACACCAGCAGGCGTTGTCATGGGCCTTGCATGGACAAGCCTTGGCGGATCTGCTTTGTATATCGAGTCTGTGGTCGAGGCCACTTTGTCTAGCAGCGACAACGGCGATGCACATGGCGATGGCGGGCCGCGGGGCCGTCTGCATACAACCGGCCAGCTCGGCGATGTCATGAAGGAATCATCTGTGTTGGCATACACCTATGTGCGCTCATTAATGAACCGATTGTATCTAGAGAACAAGTTTTTCAGCAACAACGTCATCCACCTGCATGTTCCCGAAGGCGCTACTCCCAAGGATGGCCCGAGCGCCGGAGTCACGATGACAACGGCTCTGCTATCTCTGGCGCTCAACAAGCCTGTCAATCCTGACGTTGCTATGACCGGCGAGCTTACTCTTACTGGACGTGTTTTGAAGATTGGCGGTCTTAAGGAAAAGACTATTGCTGCGCGCCGCTCGGGAGTCAAGCGCATTTTGTTCCCCAAGGCAAACATGGCTGACTGGGAGGAGCTTCCAGCAAACATCAAGCAAGGAATCGAGGGCTGTCCCATCGAGTGGTACGAGCAGATCCCGCCGCTCGTTGGGCTTGGCGAGCAGACAAAAAGCAGCTGAGATATAGCTTGGCCGATCTCTGGATTGCATCTGCGTAATGATTGTTTCTTTATTTGTATGGTTTAAATGAAATACACTTTTTAATAAAAGGAAGATATAAAAATACTGAAACAAAGAAAAAAGAAATAGAATGGGGGGGAGTGTTTAAAGGAAGAGGAGTAGTATGGGAAGATAAGGACGGTCGCAATTGGAGATAAAGTAAGAAGAACGCGCGTAGAACGAGATATAGGAAAGGAAAAAAAGAAAGATACCAGCCAAAAGCTTATCATCGTCATTACGATTTATTATTTTCTTGTGACGGACGAGCTAATTGGCATGGACCAGGACACGAGCAATATCGTCCAATTCATGCTCCAGAGTATCCAAGCGGCGACCAACGCCCTGAGAAACACCAAGAATGTCATCAATGGCGATCTGCGTATCGTTGCTAGCCAACTGAAGCTCTGCAACATGGTGCTGGATGTACTCGTAGGTCTCTGTCTGTGCAGCCGCAGATGCAGCAGTCTGTTGCACCGGCGAAGTGATACCTTGAGCCTGCATGTCCTTGAGGAATGCCTGGTAGAAAGAGCTCGTGTTGGCGCTGATATCGTGCATGTCGTTCCATCCATGCAAGATGACAAGCCAGTCGTCCAGCGAAAGCTCGTCGCTGGTAAGAGAGACTATCGACATGCGGTCGCCGTTAAGAATGCTGGCGTTGGAGACAACGCTTGCGCGAGAAAGGATTGAGTTTCTAGCACTGCCAGAGTCCTTCAGCGAGCGATGCGCTACAGAGCTACTAAGCGCAGATGCAATTCCCATCGAACCTATTCCTGTAGCTGCGGCTGCAGTAGCAGCAGCAGCAGCATCAGCGACAGCATCAGCGACAGCGGCAGAAGCGGTAGTGACTGCAGTGACTGTGCCATTGCTCAGAACTACAGAGTTTCTCTCGTCGTTATCATCGTGGCAATACGATGCTGTGTCCGAGGTCGACGTGCTTGTAGGCGATGTCGGTGGGATCTCGTCTGCTTCGGCGGTCTCGCTGCCCTCCTGGTTGTCATCGTCGCCATGCGGGCTTAGATTGCTGTCGTCCCCAGCAAAGGTGTCAGACGATGGGCGCAAAGTCGATGCGCTCTGGCCAAGAGCCTGGCTGAGATGATTGATAGCGGGCTCGGAGGGCGTTGTGTGCACAAGCATGTCATTGGTGACCGAGGAAGCCGCATTAGATGTGTTTGCTGTGTTGACCGCGATACTCGGTGCCGGCGCAGTTGGCTGCTGCTGCTGCTGCTGTAGCTCTCTGGATGCACCGGCATAGACGCGGGTGCTTGCAGAGCGAGTCAGAGCACTGTGAGCCTGTGTCTGGGATCCAGATACTTGATATTCGTTGCTGTCAACCACAGAGCCGCGAGCAGTGATTTGAAGGGTATTGCGCTTGGCACGGTTAATAGCTGTCTGCGTTGGGTGAGACTTTGGAGGCTGGATGCTTCGAAGAAGTCCCTGAACGACTCTGCGCGAATCAGGCAGCTCTGTGGTGCCTGAGCTATTTTCATCATTGTCTTGAGCTGCCTCAGTGTCAGCTGCCCCAGTTTCAGCGCTGCCAGCAATGCTATTGTTGCCTTTTTTGCTGTTCAACTTGGGATTTGCCGCTGATGGGTCGTCAGAGGACTCGCTGTATGACCTTTCGCGAGCTGAAAACGACGCAGACAATGCACGAAGCTTGCTTGCACGCTTGGCAGCAGCCTCAGTAGAAGCTGTCGAGGCCGTAATGCCAGTCGTAGTGGACACAGCAGAATCAGAAAGCACCACGTCAGCTGGATGCGAGATAGATGGCAGCGATGGAGACGCGCCATCGGTGATGGGTGCCGAGAGCGAGGTACGCAGCATGTCGTGCGACTCAGCATCCATGCTCATATACGGGTCCTCTTCAACGTCATCCTTGCTGCTGCTGCTGCTGCTAGGGTCAATGAGCAATTGGGCATGCGGCGTCGCTTTGTCTGCCAAAACAATGGTGCAAATAAAAGGGTCGACATTTCCCGAGTCAACAAGATGGTCACCATATTGCTTGCGCAGCTCGTCAAAAAACTCGGCAACGCCTGTGTCCAGGGACAATGGCATCAGCTCAGTGCGCTGAAGACGAGCATAGATGACAAGCCTTTCGCCCATGGCCATAGTCAGATTAAATACCGACAAAGAGCGGTGGAGCATATCGCCAAACTCTTCGTCAGAAAACACGCTGATTACCGAGTCGGCGCTGCTAAACGCATCAATGTGAATCACACGCACCGATAGCTCGATAGAGTTGACAGACTCGCGCTTTCCCTTGAGCCCGTCAAGGACGCCGGACAAAGAGTCGCCCTCGTCGGAGCCGGCGTTGGGAAGATAGTAGTCAGAGAGATCTGTGACTACATGTGGGAGCATCGAGCTGTCACGACGATCTGAAGAGGTGCTATCGGCAATTGACGATGGCCTAATATCGAGGTCAACGCCAGCATGGCTCGCAGGAACTACAGAGTCGTCCATTTCTTCAGGATGGTGGCCATGGTCGCTGTGACCAAAGCTGCTGTGAATGCGGTTAGCTTGCGAGGGACGGCGGTTTTCAGAGTCATGGTCAGAGTCATTCTCAAACTCAAGGTCAGAGTCGTCCAAATGCTCACCGGAAATATGGCCCATATTAGCTGGTGCAACGCTGACTCGGCGGCCTGAAGACAACGATGCAGCGCTGCTTGCTTGCACAGGGTCGCTGTTCTCGTCGACGCTGATGCGCGAGTCTTCGGATGCTTCGCGCTTATGGTAACCCACCGAGTTTCCAGCATTGGAGCTATAGTAGTAGTCGTAGTTGCCATTGTCACCGTCGTCAAAGCTGCCACGGCCATTGACATCATTGTGACTGTCAATGTGCATGTTGCGTGCTCTTGCAACGCGCTGGTCCTCGTCCTCGTCCTCGTCCTCTAGCTCTTGGTCAACGCCAACGTCTTCGTCGTCGTAGCCATAGCCATAGTCTATGTCCTCGTCCTCTTCATCGTCGTCGTCATCCGTTGCAGGATCTGTGATAAAGACATCTGTCACGATTTTGTCATTAAACTTGACGCGCCGGCCATTGTTGTTGGCTATGGTGGGAATTCTGCTGCTGACAATGTGCTCGGGGTCAGGCTTGCAGAGTTTGAGGTTCTTTCTGCGATTGACGCGAGCAAGCTTGCCAAAGGCAGTTTCTATGTTGTCTGCTGGGATATAGCCCATCTGGTTGTCGCGCAGGTTTTGCACTAGCCACCAGTACGAGTTAGAGTCGTCCAAAAGCGTGAGCTTCTCGCCCTCGTCGACTGTCACTTGGCCCTCGACCATCTGCGGAAAGTGGAACATGGCATAGACGTAGTTGAAGTCGACGTCTTCGTCCACCAGCGACGAGATTGACTCGTTGTCGTCATTTACAATGTCGGTATCGGTCGGCACGCCATCAAACTCGAGACCTTGGAAATTCATGACTGTCTGCTGCAGAGCTAAACAATAAAGTTATTATTATTATTATTAAAATAGCAAGAGCAGAAAATGGCTGGAAGAATATTAAATAAAAAGTATTAAAAAGTATGTATATAAAATAAAGATTTAAAGACAACGTTAAGCACAGGTAGGGGATAAATAAATAAAGGATATCAAAAGAGCCTAGAAAGAAAAAAATGTACAAAGAAAAATAAACGCTGTGGGCAGGTGCTCTGATTTTTTTTTTTTTCTCGATGAGAAGTGGAAAATGATCTGGAAACTTATCAGGGTTTTACAGTTTTCAAAATCAAAAGCCTGTTTGTCTCTCATATCTCAAAAATACCTTCTTTTCAGAAGCAAAGAGGCTTTCAATAGATTGCTTAGTATGTTTTTGTTTTACTGCATGCACTGCAAGCAAGAAAGGGGACCGGTCCCTCCTTTCGCCGTTCGCACTTCAAAGAATGCAGACCATCACCCATCGTATTAGCAGAATAACAGCAACCGCGCTGATCAGGCAATCAGCTCAGCATCACAATTAAACCCCAAAGAATGAAAACAGACCATTCGTGAATAAAAAAGCAAATTTCTTTATCACTTATCTGTGTGTGTGTCTTGAAATCGCATGGGTGTGTTTTGGCTGCAAGCTCTGCTTTTGGCGCACATGTCCTCCATACATGTGTGTTTTTGTGCGGACAACGTGGAGAAGAAACACATACAAAAATAAAAACTAGCACGCTGCAACCGAGACCGCAACTAGTGCATTGTTTGGCTGTCACTCTTTTTCATGTGGACAGCAAGTCCAAGCTTGGCGCTTGCAGGTCCACAAGGCCCAGTGTATAAACAAAGCTGATTGGATTGTCTTGCTTGTGCTCACAGCTAAATACTGTTTCTTTTTTGTTTGCCACTCAAAAAAATGAGACCATGTCTTTTTTTTTGATGCACAACAGGAAAGCATGGACTATGTCGCATTGCCCATCCACATTTCAGCTTTGGTTTTTTCTTGTTCTTTCTTTCTCACTGGCTCAATCACGCTCTCGCTTGGCCTTTTATTACTGTTGAATAGACAGTCTAATTATTGTTTTCTTCTCCCCCCTGTATCCAGCACTCGCTTTTTCCTTCCTTCCTTCCATTATTTTTTCTTCGTATTTACTGTTTATGCTTGTATTTCAAACCAAAAAATAAAAAATAAATAACAAATCATATTTTGCTTACGGCTGCTCCCTATATCGACTTTCTTCTTTCTTGCACTTTACTCTTCACCTACTATTTGTATCCCCTCTTTTTTTTACATTTTGACATTTCTGTTCCATACACTATAGCAATATTCACTCGCCCGAACTTTATTTCAACGCAACGCAACGCAACGCAACGCAATGGTATGTATAGCATGATCCGGTACAGAGACTAGAGGAGTTGTAGCTTAGCGGATTGCCGGATCCGAGAACCGCTTATAGCTTACTTTTTTCATTGTTATTTCTTTTTTTGCTTACCAGTTCCTAGTTCATGATCTACCATGGGTAACGGACAATATCTTATTTTAATACGCAAAAGGAAGATCCATATTTCCAGATCACACTTTTTGCAATCCTGTATTTATTTCATTTCGGTCTTGAGTTTGCCTTACCCCAAAAACCCAACTTTTTTCTTTTTCTACAGCCGATTGCCTATCTAATCAGTGTGGATAATTTCATGCTTCTGGGTACAAAAACAAAAAATCTGTGAATTCTATGCGTTCTCCACATACATATATATAATAAAATTTATTCTCACCGCTTCTCACTCATACTCAAGCCCAAGCTCAAACTCAAACTCATACTCATACTCACTCACTAAAAATATATGCCTCCCGCGCTTGATATATTTTTTTGATCTGTGTAGGATGCCTTCAACCAAACCAACTCCCTGACACAGGGCTCCTGGCAACAGCCGCCCCGACGCCGACGCCAACATCATCAACATCAACATCAACATCAACATCAACATCAACATCAACATCAACATCATCACCAGCATCCCCAGATGCTGACACAGATGCAAATGCAGACGATGCAGACGATACAATCTATGCAAATCCAGGGTCACCACCACATTGCAAACAACAAAGATGATGACCATATGCCACTGAGCGCAATTTCTGACCAGCTCAGCACTCATCAACATGGCGGCTGCCAACAGCCACCCACTATGCCAGTGAATCAGCAATACTTGCAACAACAATACCAACAGCCTTTGCCATTTCAGCTTGGGCAATATTCTGAGCCACATCATCTTACTCAGCCGGCTAGCTACCAACAGCAGCTAGAAATGGAACTAGAGCAGCAGCAGCAGCAATTCCAGCAGCAATTCCTCCACCAGTATCGACTTGTACAGGAGCAGCAGCAGCAGTTCCAGAGCATGGGTATAGACCAGTCTGAATGGATGCACGAGGGATTTGCTGGCCACGACAGGTTTTCTGAGAGCCCATATGCACTTGGTTTCCAGAGCACGCCACACAACCCGAATCTTTATGCCCAGCAGGCTGCCATGGGTCATATTACTTCCAATATGAACACCAACTATGCAGAATCAACTGTCACAGAGGACCACTCTCGCCGCCACAGCCTTCGTCCATGGGTTAACGGCACGAGTATTGGCCGCAAGCACAACACCGTCGATCAGTGCGTTTTAGATCCCAGCAAAAGCGCTCACTCGCAAATTGCTGCCGAGGACAGCTCTCAAAGCGACGAGTCATCATCTTCAGAGTCATCTGCTGAGTCTTTTGCAACTGACTCTTCGGATGAGTCGATCTACAAGGCCGCAGCAGCATCGAAAAGGCTACCTGTTCTGGAAGGTCTCGAGGCAAGGCCTAAAAAGCCGATAGTTGCTGAAGCTAGTTGCAAGTTGCCGTCTGTAGCGTCCAGCGAAAAGTCAGGGCACTCGGACAAAAAGCCGCCGAAGCGCCGCTCTCGCAAGCTTTTGCATGCAGCCGCTGCAACTGAAACCACAGCTATAGATACAAAATCATCCGCATCTACATCTGTGCCAGCGTCTGTATCGGCATCAGCGTCGCTTGCATCCTACAGCGGCGCTAGAAACAGCAACTTTACTAACAGCAACAGCAATAGTAGCGCAGATAGCGACACTGACGACGATGTCCCTCTTTCCGTCATTTCGAGCAGCTCAGCACCCAGTAGCGAGGCGCTGGCTGCTGCTGTGCGGCGAACAAAGACAGCTATTACAGCAACGCTTGCATCTCGCCAAAGAGTGTCTAACACCAACACGGTCGAAAATATCCCAGAAGCAATTCTTCGAGGAGCTGCAAAGTCGCGTAGCATGCTTGTTCGGCACGGCGGTTGTGCTGGTCAGCAAGGTAATGGCAAAAAAGACAATCAGCCTTACAATATGAATCAGAACCACGATTCGTCTTCCTGCTTGGCCAAGCCACTTGATTCAAAGAATGCTGTTTCCATATCTGAAGCACAAATCCAGCCACCGTATTACGAGAATAGTCATGCAAGTGACAATGACGATAGCTCTGACAGCGATGAGGATGCGCCTCTTGACCAGCTTAAGGCTGAGCTTGAAATGGGCATTAGATCTGTTCCCGATGGCCATATCAATGCAGAATCAGAACCAGAAGTTAGCGCTGCTGCCGCTTCATCATCATCATCATCGATATCGATATTGATATCGATAGCTGCCTCGAGCACAGGATCTTGCGCTACTTCGAGTATATATCATGAAAACAAGTGTGCAAGAACCGACAAAGAGCCACCCACGGAGTTTGTAGCAGCCAATGTCGCCCCTTCTGCCGCCTCAGTTGCTTCAGTCGCTAATGCTGCTAATGACAACTGCTCGCATAGCTCTAGTCCTCGGACAAGTGACAAGTGCAGCCTGTCCTCGTCTAGGGAAGGAAGCATCAAAGAGGAGGCAAAGTCCAAAAAGTCTTCTAAACTAAAGTCTAAGCGATCTTCGGGCTATCTTCCGACTGGAAACGCGCTACCTGCCCTGTCAGTTAAGCAGCGCAGTGCCAGAGCGCGTGCTGCGGTTCAGTATGTTGCGCTTGCTGACATAGTTGAAAATTCCGAGCGTGCATACTTTGGAGCTACATCCGATGCTGACTGCGAACAGAACAGTGAGTTTGGCGATATTGCTGATGACGGTGCAGGCGCTGCAAACTCCAATCTTCGGCGCCGAAAATCCGTGAAGCAGGCAGATAATGACTTTGCGGGCGACGGCTTTGATGACGAGGGCAACTCTATCCGGTCCCATTTGACCACTGCGTCCTCTAGTGCTGATACGATGATGGAAATCCTGCGCAGGGGTCCAGTTGAGCTTCTGACAGCATCTACAGAGAGGTCTGGATCAAAGGCAGCTTTGGAGTGGGTTGTGCCTGAGGACTATGGCGATATCGATCAGCTGCTCAGTGATCTTGATGGTATTATGAATGGCAGCCTTGCTGCGCGTAGACGGTTCTCGCTGACGCTGATGCGCAGAAGCCTGGCAGTCAGCAATGGACTTGTCGAGCCTGTGGACTACAGCGATCATCAGCATATAGATTCTAGCGGTCGTGATGTCGACGAATCTCAGAAATCTGTGATTGAGTTCAAGCCCTTGGAGATTGGCAATGTCGATATTGGCAATGTCAGCAGCGAGCCGACTGCTGGAGGAAGTCTTGGCTTAGAGGAACTTATTATGTCGACACTTGACTTTGATAGCAACGAATCTGCTGGTGTGCAATCAGAGGCGCCCAAAATGGACTTTTTGCAGTCTATTGACCCTATCGGCATGTCTGCTGCAGATATCGCTAATCTAGGCAATTTGGATTCGCAGCTGAATTTAGAGCCGCTGTCGATGCCTCCGCTGAAGCCCGTAGAGCTTACGCGCAGTCAGAAGGTCCAAAAGGCGCTCGAAAAGTTAGAGCTTCTCAATGTGCGCAAAGTGTCAATCCGTATCTATGTGCAGGACGCACAGCGCTATTACACGTTTGCTCTGACCAAATACACGACCTGCGAGATGATTCTAAACGATATGAAGAAAAGCGGCATTATAGATCCTGACAAAAGCACTTGGGCGCTGTTCGAGTTGGTCGAGCATTTTGGTGTAGAGAGGCCGCTTAACCACTTTGAAAACCTGATGGCGCTTGTCGAGGGCTGGGAGCCGCGGAGCAGCAACTATATTATTGTCAAGGGCTTTGCTCAGCAGTCTACGCTGACCCTTTTGGGTGGAGTCCGTGCAGGCGACCACGCCATCCAAGGAATGCTTTACTATCGCATCAAGAAGAGCAAGTGGCAAAAGGGCGTTTTCCGGCTACAGGGCCATAATATGATCTATGTAAAGGATGGTCGCGGAAAGTCCGTCAAAGAGGCACACTACCTGACCTTGACAAATAACGATGTTTATACGCCATATGAGCCGCTGCGTGGAGCGCCGACCAGGTTTGTGTTTGGTCTCAAGTCTGAAATGCCCATGCAGATGTTTGAGAAGCCTGACGAAGACTATGTCAAGTGGTTTGCCGTGCAGACGCTCGAGAGCTTGCGCGAATGGCTGCAGGTTTTCCGTCTTGCTAAAAATCAGATCAAGTTTAGCCAGGTTCTTGAAACTCGTGTTATCGAGACCAGCGCAATGAAGGGATCAGACAAAGACACGCATGCCAACAAGCCCTTGGTGGACTTGGCTGCCGATAAGCAGGACGACGATGATGACGATAATGCCGATGGTAAAAAGGACTTTGCAGCGGACTTGGTGTCCTCGCTTGGTCGCGTTGCAGCAAGCAACAGATTTGATCCATCGGCTCTGGTAAGGGTTGCCGAGCAAGGAGGCATTGATGTCAGCGACTTTAAGACGCTTGCGCCAGGACCCAGCGACACAGATAATGCCGATGACGAAGACACGCAGATAGACGAGAATCTGTTTATCCCTGGATCGCTTCTGTCCAAGCCCCGCAAGACTGCTATTGAAGCAAAAGTGAACCAGCAACCTGATGTGGAAATGTTTGCCAAGGGATCGCTATTGTCGCAGCCAAGAGAGAGCAAAGCGCTGGCTGCCTCGCGGGCCATACAGAGTATCATGGCTCAGGACGGTAATGTGTTTACGCAAGGGTCGTTGCTGCAGGTTACCGAGCAGACAAAGCCCCGTCCAGCGCATGTAGGCGGAGCTGCCAATCTGCCGCGAGTGCAGTTCCCACTGGTGCAGATGAAGGACAATTCCGAATTTGATCCAGCTATCTATTCGATGCACCATCCACGGAATCCACAGAATCCGCCGATTCGCAGCCATGCTGCAGCGCTGCTAAACCACGAAGAAACGCCTGTCTTTGGTGGACTGATGGCTGGAGTATACAACCAGCAGCCGCAGCACCATCATCATCATTATCATCAAAAGATAGCAGGTCTTAACGCGAATAGTTTTCAGATAAGTCAGAAACACTGAAATTGTTTATTTATTTATATTTCAAAGAAAACATTCACATATACATACACACATTTATACATTTTATACATTATAATCCAGCATTCTATAGCTAATTAAAAAAAAGCCGAGTTTAGTCTGTCTGCTCGCATGCTTTGCACTTGTTTGAGTCTCTGTCTTTGGCACTAGTAGCCTGGCTTTTGACAGCAGTATCGCTATGCCCCAGCTTCATCTCTGGAGCAACTTTATTGCGGACAAGCTGCTTTATCTCTTTCATTTCAGGAAATCTCCCTTCCGTCTTGCGATCAAAAACTAGCTCACTGTCGACATAAACAGCAAATACGCCGCCTGTTTTAGGCACAAGAGCGACCTCGCCAAGCGTGTCTGAAAACGTCGTCAGCAGCTCCTGCGCCGTCCAGCCAGCACGCAGAAGCCAGCGACACTGTATGCAGTATTGAATTTCGACTCGAGGCAAAGGCATTTTTTCAATTCAAAAGGAAAAAATTATTTATTCAAAATTATTTATACAAAAATTTGAAGATAAAAGAGCAAAAGACCACTGTCGCTTTATTCAAGCTTTATGTCCAAAAAGACAAAGGATAAACGGATCACGCCGATAAAGTGTAATGCCATAACGTTTTATTAGCTTGTGAATATTTGCAAAATTTTCCATGTCAATTAAAGCCTTTATAACCGCTGCAACTTTTATTAGCTGGCAATATAACGCAGTTATTGATCTTTTTTGTCTTTATTTTTAATTTGTAAAAAAAGGGAGAATGAGTGGTTCGATAAATCTTGTTCGGCTACAGCATCTCTCTAGTAAAAACAGGCTAGCTGCGCTTCCATGGCAATGCAGAGACTCTAGCATCAATGCTCTTCTAAGCTCACTTGCAGAATCCAAGACTGATGATGACGGCGGCTTGTATGGCACTGAGCGATGGCAGCGTGCGTTTTGTAGGCAGTTATTTGGAACCGAGATTCGACGCGGACAGGAGCTCTCGTTGTATATTGGCAGCCAGCAGATATGTTTTACAGTGATTGCAGTAGAAAACAAAGAGCAAAATTTGGATGAGAAAGCCACTACTTCTGTTCAAGGCGTTATTGGAGATCAGACAAGATTTAGCATTGAGCCGAGTGTCAGTGATAATTGCGATAAACAGCGGAAACTGCCGGGATATGAAGCTGAGGTATCTGGACTAGCTATTGAGATTGCTGGGTATTTTCGACGCAAGGATCGGTTCCGGCAACTAAACATCAAGCCAGTGCAATCGGTCTTTGTCAGCGGCATTACGGGCGTTGGCAAAAGCACGATTATTTGGAGATCGCTTGATAGGCTGTGCTATCCTGTAGTGCATGGCGACCTGAGAGACATAATAGTCAATGCTAGTGGCACAGACTTTGCGGAGGAGTATATATCCATGGCACTGAAAGACTTGGCCGACCGTGCTCGAGCTGCCGCGCCCTCAGTTATTATTTTGGATCGGGTGGATATTTTGAACGACAAAGAGCTGATGGAAGAGACAGATGGGGCTTTTGGCAAGTTTAGCGCATTTGCAGAGAATATCGCTGATGGCGTTTTTCTGGTCCTTGAGTCGTCTGTTGATTCTGCGGATATGCATGCTGCAACTAGAAAGACAAGTGCTCTGCAACATAGCCAGAGTATCCCTGTTCCAAATCTACAAAGACGCTGCGAAATAGTGCTATGGGCAATCGAAAAGTATATTGGATCGATTAATGATATTAGCAGCAACCTTTGCTTGGACGAGGGGCTATTAACTGTTGAGCAGTTGGCAAAGCAGGTTGCCAATGCTACGGCTGGGTACGTAGCCCGTGATATAATAAAGTTCTGCCGACAGTCGTTTTTACGTATGCTCCGCGAGGATCCACTTTTGCAACATGACGATAAAAGCGACTTGGCCGATAAATTGAAAGGACTCTCTTTGAACGCTGGTCCGGGTAAAAAGCTAGTGCTTCGATGGGAGCATTTTTCAGAGTCATTGCAGCTAGTGCGTCCGTCGCAGCATCTAGAGTTTGAAGGCGTTCGGCCAACAAAGCGCTGGGCAGATATAGGAGGCTATGAATCGACTAAACAGACACTGCAGCGGTTTATCAAGCTGGCAACTGGCGAATCGCAGTCTGCACTTGGACTCCGAGCACCTTCAGGAATTATGCTTTACGGACCAACTGGCTGTGGTAAAACGGCTATGGCGCTAGCGATGATTGGAGAAAGCGCTTGCAATGTAATATATATACGAGGGTAATGTATCAACAACAACAACAAATGAAAGATAAAGTGATATTGTTTTTTTTTCTTTTTGATCCGCTTCTTTATTAATCATATGTGAACTGTGCAATCTTTTTTTGAATCCTATTAGATCAGAATTGTTTTCAAAATATCTCGGCGAGACTGAGGCTCGTCTCCGAAGTCTGTTTATCGCTGCTCGAGCAGCTGCGCCGTGCATTGTGTTTATGGATGAAGTCGATTCACTTGCCGGAAAGCGCGAGTGGTCGTCTGTGGAAAGCGGTGGTCCCGCTCTGCGAGTGCTGAGCACGCTGCTGAACGAGCTGGATGGCGTGCATGAGACAAGGGGCGTTATTGCTGTTGGATGCACAAACAAGTTAGACAGCATTGACGATGCCGTCATACGACCAGGTAAATACGGAAAAAAAAATTGGCCGTTTTTTGCTTTTCTTTTTTTTTTCGATTTGTGTTTTGTTCTTTTTGTTTTCCCTGCATATCAATTGTGAAATGGAGACCATACTAAACATGTTCGGTGTCATTCATATCTGAATATCTATTAAATATGTAGGGCGGTTTGATCAGCTTGTGGAAATCGGCATGCCGTCGCTCAGTGATCGCGTGGGTATTCTGCAGACGCTGGGCGGTAAATCGCAGCTTGGAGAGGATGTGTGCATTGAAAGGCTTGCACAAATGACAGAGGGATTCAGCGGTGCGGATATCGAGCAGTTGTTCAGGGAAGCCGGCTTAGCAGCGATGCGGAAGAATGTAGATGTCGAAGAGATAAAGATGACTGATTTTTTCTGCGCAATTGAAAAAAATATAGCTACTCTAGAATACAGCAGCAACTGAACAATTTTTTTTATTAAGCCAAGGGGTATATTTTTTGTTAAAGTTGGTTCACACTGTCCGTTTATGCGGGCCCTCTCCCTATTTTTTCAGTGCCGGAGGTAGTTTTTTATTCTGTTTTATTGGATCGCTTTGTATAGGCAAATTGTGTTGCTGCAAACAGTCGTTGCAGGTAGAAATCATTGTGCTTTTTCTTTTATACGGGTATTACACAAAAATAAAAGCGAGCTTGCCATTGCTAAGAGAATGTGAGGGTGAAAAAAATCAAAGGCAGGTGCGAAAGAGAGAGAAAAAGGACTTTATGACACTGTAAACAATGACAGCTAGTATTTTGCCCGGCTTCGATTTTGTCATTTTCAATTGTCCACGTCTCTCTGCTTGACTCGGCTTTCCTTACCTTATTTTTTTTATCATTCCATGAGCTTGCAGCTCTAAACATAAAATACATTTTTTTTCCCTTTTTAAGAGGTTTTTCTGCTGGCAGGGTATAAAAACCCAACTGTTTCCGCTGCTTCCTTGCTTGGCCACAGTTGCCTTTTTTCTTACCCCAGATTTTTTTAAGAGCCAACTTATTTCTTTACTTGCCTTTTTTCTCCTTTAAATTTCTACTACTACTGCGCCACAACTCTGTTCGGACCGTTTGATCATCTGCTCTGTCTTAATTTGGTCTGTCTCGCACAACTATTCACAAAGCAAATTGTCGATCGTCTAGTATAAAAAAGTGTATATTTTTACCTCCCTTAATGTGCGTTTTAGATACAAGTCCTGGAACCAGATGTTCCCAACAGCCAAAACAGCACATCAAGCCTGTTCTTGGACTCGTAGTGTTTCACTGCCCATACTGCCCAGAGTACTTTGCGCTTGATGTTCACCAGATCGAGCACCATCTGCGAATGAATCACAATGCGCAGACAATGTCCACAGAACCTGTAAACTAGAGCTTATCTTTCTTGTCTCTCTCTTTTTTTTTTTGAAAAATAAATAAAATAAACAAACATTGCTACTCACACAAAAAACTACAGTACTCAAAATATTTCGAAGCAGTGGCAACATTAACAATAAAAAAATGACGCTTTCTTAGCAACCAGCTGCAGAACGTGTGCATCTTAACAAAAAAGAAAATGTGTTGTGTGCTTGCCTGCCTTTTTTGTATATCTCCAGCTTTTTTTCGTGACATAATGATTTTCATTTTTCGACATGTTTTTATACCTCCCCCAAAGATACCTGTGTCAAATTTTCTGATAACAAAAACTACATTTGGATTTTTTCTGATTAGGATTTTTACACTGTAAAGCTTCTAAATTAACACAATTTTTTAGGTACTAAGGTTTATTTATCCATGTTTCTGGTAGGTCGTCCAAACAAATGCAGCCTCCATTTTTTCTTATTGATGAAAAGCGAGCTGCGCACAAAAAAAAAATTCATATAGCATAATTTTTTTGTATGTCAAAAATGTAATCGTCATCAATTTTGTTCTTTCGTCCAAACTCTTCCCCATTTTTATTTTTTATTTTTTAATGACAACTATTGGTATTTTATCTCATATTTATTTTCTTCTATTCACATTTTTTTTCTAGCAGCCAAAACCAAAAAAAAAGACATTACATGGGAGTCAAAGGATTGTGGACTTTGCTGGAGCCTGCAGCACGGCCTGTCCGGCTGGAATCGCTGGCGACCAAGCGCTTGGCCATTGACGCATCCATCTGGCTGTACCAGCTGCTCAAGGCAATGAAGGACGACCAAGGAAACCCATTGGAAGACGGTCACATCCTCGGTTTCTACCGCCGCATATGCAAGCTGTTGTACTACGATATCCGGCCAGTGTTTGTTTTCGATGGCGGCGCGCCCGAGCTCAAGCGCCTGACTATTCAGGAGAGGCAGTCGACAAGGGAGTCAAGAGGCCAGGACGCAAAGCGCGCAGCGCAGCAGCTCCTCCAAACACAGCTTAAACTGCACGCTCTGAATGGGTCGCCAGCTGGCGGAAATCACACTGGGTAAATTACAAAAAGCATACTTTGTCTTTCTTTTTTTTTGCTTATACTTGGTCATTTCATTCTATGCGTCCTGTGTCTCCTACATTTATTTCCTTATTGATAGCAACAACAAAAACAACAAAGAAAGGAGGGAGCATGCATGCATGCGCTGTCTGCCCTAAATTTTATTTGCTTTATTTTACTTGCCTTTTGTACGATTTGGTGATTGATGCGATTGTAGCAGTGCGTTGCAAGACGAAAGAGACGGAATGGCTG
This sequence comes from Coemansia asiatica, assembly GCA_027478445.1. Lineage (NCBI taxonomy): Eukaryota > Fungi > Kickxellomycota > Kickxellomycetes > Kickxellales > Kickxellaceae > Coemansia > Coemansia asiatica. The sequence goes on along the minus strand of JANBOH010000002.1, from coordinate 29,664 downwards.
GTCTAGAGACGCCGAGCCCAAGCAAAAAGCGAAAGCGCGACGAGTACGAGCTGGCACCAATGCAGGAGTCAGCCCTGGCGACACGCGAGGAAAACCTTCGAGACTTGCGAATGGCGCATCCAGAGGACCTGCGCCAGCTGGTCAGGCTGGTCACTCGGTATCCCGAGTCAATGGGTGATCTGGGCGACATAGAGGTGGACGTGGATTCTGACGAGTTCAAGTCGCTGCCGCTCGAGGACCAGCACGATATTATTGTGGCGCTGAAGGTTCGCTCTAGACAGACTTCTCACGATCGGCTGCAGCAGATGCTCGATTCGTCGCAAAACGCGCTTGACTTTAGCAAGCAGCAGATTGATCTGTTAGTCAAGCGGAACAACTTGACTCAGCAGTGGCTGCAGGTCACAGGCAATGCGCATCGTATGTCCTCGACATCCAAAGAAAAAGTTTCTGTTGGCCGGGTCATTGGCGAGAGAAATCGCGAATATTTGTTGGTCAAGAACGACAACTCCACAGGTGGCTGGACTCTCAGAATGGGCGGTGGCTCAGCCATCTCGGAAGCCGGTGACAAAAAGAACCCGATTGTTGTTGAGGACAGCAGCAGCAGAAGTAGCAGTAATGGCAGTAGCAGCACCGATTCGGGATCGGACTCAGACTCGGACCTGTTTGAGGACGTTCAACCTCAGATCCCAGCTTCAGCGGTTCATATGCAGCTCCCACCCAGAACGCCTCTAAACGGAAATAATCGCATGGATGCTCAACTGGCCAACAATGGAGACGCATCATTTTTGCCCGGAGACCGCTTTCGTCCTCTTCAAAGTTCGATTGGCTATTTGCACCCGCATGACTTCTCAGAGCAGCCAGAGCATACGTCATCGATGCAGGAGCATTTCAGGCCAGAGGGTGCTCAGAGAATTACAGTTGTCGATTCTAGGAGCAACAATATGGTCTATACTATTCCAGACAATGGCAATAGCGACGACATGCGAAGCGACGTATACGAGGTCGGCTCCGATCCCGACGAGGATGCCAGCGACTTTGACTATGACTATGAGGGCGACGAGGGCTACGGAAATAACATGTTCGACGAAGGGGACGAAAGCGATGCCAGCGCCGATGCAGAGATGGCTCTTTTGCAAGAGCAGAGGCTGCACGAAATGCAGCAGCGCAGGGAGCAAGAGGAAAAAGCCATCTTGGACATGCCAGCATCGCGTTTTCTCGAGACTTGGATGCAGCTGGTCACTCCTGTGGTTTTGAGCTACGACGCGTCGGTCGCCGAAACCATGCATCGCTGGTTACTCGAAGAGCCGATTCCTTTGCTGCATGCGATCTCCTGGAGTATCAACAGGCGGCTCGAGAAGCAGCCGGATCTGGACCAGGAAACTGTCAATGCTACCAATGACAAGAGGATCGCGGCTATCTGGCCAAAGATCTCCTACTTGGCCCTAATGTCAAACTACCTTGGATTTGTCTTACGGTGGAGACAGATGCGCGAGAGTTCTTCTGATCATAATGCAGATGAAAAAACAAATGTCAGAAAGGAATCAGAAGCTGTCAGCAGCACTTCTTATGGCGATAATATGCAGGTCGATTCGATGGACTTGAAGCCGCAAGCTCTCAGCAATAAAAGCGCTGACAACAAAGATAGTATCGATGAACCACTATCTGCCAACAATAATGCAGATGGTCCTAGTCAGATGATTGAGCTAGCTTCGCAGACCTCGGGCATCCTTCACGATACGATTTTCCAAAAATCTCGGTTTCTTGCAGAGAAAGAGGACGCTGATGTGCTATCGACATTGAAGACAATGGATAATCTTGCTCATAAATCCAAGGGCTCGCGCAATCTAGACAGCGACAGCGAAGAAGACTTTTCTGGCAACGACGATGACGATGACGATGACTTTATAGAAGCTGGCCCTGTGCAACATTCCGCGATGGACGCTTTCAGCTCTGCTGCCAACGACGCCAACGAACATGTCGATCAGACACAGTCCAGAGCAGAAGATGGCGATAACCTTGATGACAACGATAATGTTGGCATGGACCTATCGATGGCTGAGCAGGAAGAGCTTTTGCGCAGCGAGCAAGATGAGTACGCCTTGTTTGTTAATAAGCTCAGGGGCGTCGAGAGCGATCCATCGATGTCCAAGACAAAGTCGTTTGAGGCCATGCGCAGCGAACTGCAGAAAGAGCTGTTTTCTCTGCGGACGCGCGTGCGGGACAGCGCGCGGGATGCCTCTGGAATTGGCGCAGACATGGTCGAGGACATCCGAATGCTGCTGTCCCTATTTGGTATTCCATATATCACTGCACCTATGGAGGCCGAGGCGCAGTGTGCGACTCTTATCGCTGCTGGACTTGTCGATGGCATGGTCACAGATGACTCGGATGCGTTTTTATTTGCAGCGGCCGAGAACACGACAGTTTATCGGCATTTCTTCCAGAAAGACAAGTTTGTCGAGATGTACTCTAGCAGGAACATCTACCGTGACTCCAATCTGACTCAGCGCGACTTTATATTTCTTGCGTATCTGCTGGGCAGCGACTATACGGTTGGAATCAAGGGCATTGGCCCTGTTCTGGGCATGGAGGCTCTGGCCGAGTTTGGTCCAGACAGCGATCAGTCAAAGGTGTTTGACAGCGACGAGGAAAGTATCGTCGATGCCCTGGAGACATTTGGCAAGTGGTGTCGGTCTGTGATCGATGTGCTGCCAGGAATGGAGATACCCAAAGAGCTGGTCGGAACAGCGCAAAGACGGAGACTTGCCCAAGTGGTTCGCAAGACCACAATTCCAGAAAAGTTTCCTGATCCACGGGTGGTCAGAGCATACCTGCACCCACAGGTGGACGACTCGGATGCAAAGTTTACTTGGGGATTCCCAAAGCTCGATCTTTTGCGGCAATTTCTCGACGAAAAGCTGGGATGGTCGGTTGAAAAGACCAACGAAACGCTTGTTCCGCTTGTGCGCAAGATGACTGAGGACAAGACAAGCACAGCCTCTTCTGCGCGCCAGCTCACCCTTGACGCATACGCTGTCACCAATACCAACGCAAATACCAAACACAGCAAGCGCATTGGCAAGGCCATTTCCTCGCACAAACGCCAGGCCACCACAACTACTCTGCAGAATAAGTAATAGTTACAAAGAATCGCTGTATAAGCTCTTAAAAAAAACACAGGACAGCTTCTGGTTGTCTTTCTCAGCATATAACAGTTCCACTTACTTGTGCCATATATATATATATGAAACGCACTTTTGCTCACTTTCGATTAAGTATCTGATAAAAAAAATTGTATTTCAATTAAGAAACTTTTGTTTTGCTTTTCAAGCCAAAAGCGGATCGTAAAACTTAATGCTGCAGTCTTCGCCAACTGATGCAAGCATGGGCCGCATAGTTACGACCTCGTCCGACGAGCGCTGCCATGCGACGTCCCATACGGCCTGCGAGTGCTGGCTATGGGTCTCCATGCACTTGCGCTGAGCAATGTCCCAGATCTTGACCTTGGTATCAAGAGACCCAGAAGCAATGTACTGCCCATCGGGATGTATCTCTGCCGACAGAACCCAGCTCTGGTGGCCAGAAAACGTGGAGATGGCGCTTCCATACCGGACATCGTGCAGCTGGATCTGCTTGTCGTCCGACGCAGTAAGCAGAAGGCTCGAGTCAGCTGAAAAGGAGACAGACCGTATGTTGTCTGAGTGGCCCGAGAAGGTGCACGAAAGAGCGCTTGCCTCGATATCGAATACGTAGATATGGCTGCCGACTCCGGCGCAGGCTACCTTTTTGCCGTCGGGGCTGACCGCAAGAGCATAGATAAAGTTTGGTCTGGACGTGTTTAGCTCCTGGATCTGCCGGCCATCAATCGATGACCAAAGCTTGACTGTCCCGCAGTTGGTGCTCGATGCAACGATCTCTTTGTTTCCCTCGTCGCCAACTATCTGGACAAACCGCGACTTCCATGCATTAATAGGACCAGCATCGATGGTCAGTGCAGGCTTTGCAGCGGCCAGGGACCCGTTTGCTGAGCTGTTGTCGATGTTCCAGATGCGCATCCTGTTGTCCATAGAAGAAGTCAGCACACGGGTGCCCTGCGCATTGATATCTAGAGAAGTTATGGCAAAGTCGCTGTCCTTGAGCAAGCCAAGACAGTCGCCTGATTTGGCGTCCCAGATCTTGACCACTTCGTCGGAGCCAGCCGTAGCCAGCGTGTTTTTGCCAGGAAACCACTTGGAATGCCAGATGTCGTCCTCGTGTGCCTGATCTACCGAAGTGGCCGATGTATACAATGCGGAAGACATTGCAGCTATGATAAACAAGGGAAAAAAATTAGCAACAAAAAACAATAAAAGAGAAAAAAGAGAAAAACAAAGTGTAAAGTCTGTTGTGCTGGATGAGCATGCGCATATAAACATATATCTCAATTTCATTGATGGCTATTCCGACCAGGCGTTTTGTTAGGGGCATGACGTCACGTGCATTTTTTTTTTTTTTTTACAAAAAGCCGTTCATCTGCTTCAAAAACTTTTGGTACTCGTCGTCCAGAGAGCCAGAGTCTGCAGCGGGCTTATCAGCAGCCAACGTAACCTTTTCTTCATTTTGCTTCTGGGCACACTGAGCATGGGATTCTGCTTTGCCTGAAGTAATAAACTGGATCCCCGAATGCGGCTTGAATGAGCCCAGCAGAGTGACGGCGTTTCCATTACTGCTATTGTTGTTTTTACTCAAATCGGCATCCGTATCTGGCTCGATCTCTGGCGCTGCATTTACAACCATCTTGGGCACATCAGGCACCGAAGAGAGCACTCGTTCTCGCTCTTTCTGCTTGGTTTTCCGCGAAATTGCTGCAGGGACAAGCGCAGTAAGCTCTTTCTTCAGATCGCGCACCTGCGGCTCTGCAGCAAGCACGGTTGCCGATGCGGGTCTAATGAGTCGTGGAGGAATAGGAGGTATAGGTGGTGGTGGGCGGATATGCGGCATCGGCCGTCCGGCGCCGGCAATAGGAGGCACTGCAAATGGCGGCCGTGGTGGCGGCGGTCTTTGCGGAGCATGGCGGCTGTATGGCTCCTGTGGACGATATCCACCCCTGCCCCTACCCCTACCCCTTTCTCCGCCTCTGCCTCCGCCTCTATCTCTGCTCCTTTCAGAGCTGCCATATGCGTGACTGCGCTGTTTGAAGCCTTGCGGATTGTTCTGTATAAACAATGGCGAGGGCCCCGGAGGAAGGGGCGGCCAAACTAGGCCCACGCCCAGGTCCTTTGGAGACAGCGGCGGCGTGCCCGGAGGCATGGGCAGCTGCTGGTTTGCAGCATCCTGCGACGTGCTCTCTTTTATCACTGCAATAGTCGGAATGCCAAGGTCGTCAAGGTCGGTCTGCGCAGTCGCCGATCCACCGATTCTACCCTCATCGCTGTCACTGTCAGACGAGCCGTACATGCCGCCAATAATCACAGCATTGCTCTCAGCCTGAGCCATTGGGTCATAGCCTATTCTTGGACCGTCAGAACTGCGTTCTTTTGGAGCAACTCCAGCCTTTTTTTGCCTTTCCTTGATCTCCTCAAACTCCTTTTCCATGGTTTGCAGCTTTTCGCGCTCAGCAGCGGTCAGTTTACGCATCTGCATAATCTCTTTGTAATGACTTATTTTTCGCTCCATCTTTTTCGTGTTTTTGTGCATAACTGCTGCCTCCTGCGTCTTCTTGCGGACCTCTTTGTTCCTTTTAGCCTCGCGTTCCTGCATCCTCTTCCGGTGCATCTCGACCGGGTTTGCGCCCAGTGACTTGTCCCTGCCCATCTCAATCTTTTTAATAGTCTAGTCTGATAAGTAAAAAAATATTAAAAGCTGTTTATAAAGGCATATTTTCTTTTTTTTTTTTTGACCCGCGGATCGAGTAATTTATATAGTCCTTTGATTTTGTTATGCCAGCAAAACATTTTGTTCTGGGATCTGCACGTGATATATGTTGTTTGATTTCAGACCCCTTGATTGGGTCAATAAAAAACTGCTGATCAAGCTGCCCGAAAACCTTGAACGCGACACTTTGCAAATCATGAGCATATTCTTGCTGGTCTGCAAAAAAAAAACACCACATTTTGCTTCGCTTTTTTTATAAACTTATATTTGTTTCTATTGTTTATTTTTTTTTTTACATTTTTCTCTAACAATCCTTTCTTGACCTGACATAACAAGTCCTCAACTTTTGTTTTTTTTTTTCATTTCTCAGCACCCTTTTTTATCTTTGAGGATTTATTATATTATTTTTTCTTGTTATTGTTTAGATTTGGCTTTTGCACGCGTCACAATTGCAAAAAGGGGGTTAAGCATTTGATAAACTAGCTGACGTCTATCCTGCTAAAATCCTTAAACCTTCAGCCTCATTTCCTTTTTATTACTTCTTCATATACAAAACAACCCAGCAATTACTTTATTATTTTGAAAATGGGGCAGCCTCGCTTGCGGCTAGTGAATAAAGAGCCAGAGGATCACGATGACGTGACACCACCAGTATCTCCGCGCAACAGACCTAGTACTCCAGCTACGACGAGCAGACCAAAGCGAGCTCGCAAATCAGAAACACATGCAGACGTGACACAGGTCTCTGGCGCTAGTGCTGAAGTAGATAGTACATATGCTCGGATTAAAGAGACGTGCTTGCAACTGTACCAAGCTATCAAAGAAATGGAGAAAGAGTAAGTTGGTACTACACGATTACACATGTGCAGCAGTGTTTGTGTGTGTTTTTATAAAAAAAAAGCTCTTCTATGGAATGTAAACAATTGTTGCATCATTCAATGGCCCGAGTCAGACGTCTCCTTATTGTCTCAATACCACAAATAGTAACAGATATATTGCGTCTCTGGTGCGCAAGATCCAGCTGCAAGACTTTGTCGCGCGCCTGCATACTGCTTTTTGGATTCTTTGGAGCATACACACACACACACACATATATATATAATGCACGGACATATACATATAATCACATATTTATATACATATGCTTTTACTTGTATTCCTCATCAATATTTTTTTATTGTTCTTTGGCATTGTAGCGGCGAATTAATGTGTCTTGCATTTAACAAGCTCCCGCCAAAAAAGGAATATCCCGACTACTATGTTGAGATCAAGCAACCTATTGCATTGGACATTATAAAGGGACGGATAACGCGCAACCTGTACAAAAGCGTCTCCGACTTTGTTGCCGATGTCTATCTTATGTGTGACAATGCACAGCAGTACAATATGCCCGAGTCCTATATATACGATATCGCTGGTGAGATCAGGACTAATTTGCAAAAGCTAGCTGCCGATGCTTTTTCAAGAGAAAAAGAATTAGCGTCTGTTGCTGTTTCTGCTTCTTCTGCTACTGCATCCGCACCGGCGGCTAAAAGCCCTACGCCTATTTTGAAGCTGAAAATACGTCAGCCAGCAGCATCAGAGCAAAGCACTGTGTCATCTGGCGATAGAAACATCGATTCTGGTACTGCTAAAGACAAGCCGGCTTCTACATCGACACCCAAGCGTAAAAGACCCAAGGAGTCGGCTGTTGTTAACGAGGCTTCCGCTTCTAATGTCCTTGGACCTGGCTCTGACTCTGGCCCTGCCGAAAGCAAGTCTTTGCATAGCGCGCTGTCAGACGAAGTGAACAAAACTATCGATGATCTGTTTCAGGCTATCTACGATGCTGACCTGGGAGCAGCTCTCAAGATTCTTGATACTCCCGGCCTTCCTCTGAACGAATACAGGAAGGTTGCTTTGAAGGATCAGGATGCAATATCTGACACAGAGACTAACGATAGCTACACTTGGGCTCCGTTACATGCAGCTGCGTGCTATGGAAGGCTCAAGGTTGCTCAGGTGCTTTGCGAGAAGGGCGCTGATATCGAAGCTGTAGACACAATGCACAGATCAACGCCGCTGGCATGGGCTGCCTATACCGGTCGCAAGCGCCTGGCAAAGTGCCTTGTGCGTGTTTACAGGGCTAATGTCAATGCTAGGAACGCTCACGACCAGCTGCCTATTCAGATTGTTCTCGATCCGCAGAATCCCAAATGGGCCGAGTTCTTGATGCCAACCGATGGCTCAAAGGTCGATCTTCCGCCTCCTGAAGAGAAAGAGTCGTCGCCCGAGGCGAAAAAGACTCCTGCTAAGCGAGCAAAGGCAAAAGCATCAGATGACCTATCTGCACAGCCTCAGATGCCAAGTGGAAGCGCCTCCATACCAAGCGCCGCTGCTACATTGCCAGTTATGGTGCAGCAAGCTAGCGCTGGCTTAAGCGCAATGAGTGTCTCTGCGCCATTGGTTCCTGGTCTGTCTTCTGGTCAGCAGAGCCCAGCGCCGCCTATTTCCTCATCTGGACCGCCTATTCCGCAGTGCATTGGAGGCATTGGCCATCAGGAGGTCGTGCACCCTCAAATGGCAGATGCGATGAAAGAGATTGTCGCGCACCTCGTGCAATACAAGGACGACGAGGATAATCGCTTAGCTGAGGTGTTTGAGGAACTGCCAGATCGTGAGGAATATCCTGAGTACTATGAGGTCATTGTTCATCCTATGGCTTTTAACCTGGTGAAATCTAGGATCACCGCAGGATACCGTAGCTTTGATGCGTATAACTACGACATGAATTGGATATTCAACAACGCCACTTTCTTTAACGAGTCAGATTCGCAGATCTATCAGGACGCTGTCGTTCTGGAAAGCGAATACAAGCGCATCTGTCGAGAGACTGTCAAAAAGTACAATATACCGTTTGACACATCATACAACGATGCCGTTGCGCCAGAAGGCAGATATGTTAGCCGTGTAACCGCTGGCGACCATGACATATTTGTTGGTGACTTTATATATGTCCGCTCAGGTACCGAGATGCGCATCGCTATGGTTACTCGTTTGCGCGTTGGTGGCGCATATGACCGGCGCAAGTTTATTGATGGGCGCTGGCTATTGAAGCCCTCTGAGATTCCCGAGCTGGCAGGCCATCTTGTGTATCCCCATCAGCTGTTTGTCGGCCCCGAGTTTGATAGCCATGGCGTGCGTGGAATCAGCGGCAAATGCTTTGCTTTGCTTCCCAATGTCTATTCTCGCGTGTACCCTCAGGGGTATTCTGCTCAGGACATTTTTGTTTGCGAAAGCATTTACGAAAAGCCCGAGGATGGCTCTCAGCCTGGCATATTCAAGCCAATTTCGAACTGGGCACACTGCTTCAAGACACCGCTTATGCGACCACCAACATTTATATCGTACATTATTCCCTTTTCGCCAGTCAAGCGACCGATCGAGGTATGGAACAATACCAATCTGCTTCCTCATCTTGGAATGACCATGCTTAACAGGGATGCGGCACGTATTCATGAGCAGGCTCAGGCACGTTCTCGCGGGCTACCTCAACAACAGCAACAGCAGCAACAGGTTATGCCACAAAATAGTATCCGCCCTCCTCTTATTCAGTCACCAGTGTCTATCACTGGTACTTCACAGATGCCAACTGCGACAACGACGATGATGCCAATGTCACCACAAGCACAAGCACAAGCACAAGCACTGGCACAGGCTCAAGCTCAAGCTCAAGCTCAAGCTCAAGCTCAGGCACAGGCTCAGGCACAGGCTCAAATGCAGATTCAAATGCGGCTGCCAAATGTTCAGTCGCCAACTCCTCAGACTAATCTTGCTCAGAGCTATCAATCGCTGACAGCTCGCCATCAGCAGAACCTTGCTAATCTTCAAGCGCAAATGACCCAGTTTGAAAACAATATTCGTAAGCAGATCAACGATCAGGTATTTGCGTTTCAGCAGCAAAATTCCAACTTTATTGGATCGCCTCAGCACCAAGCTCTGCTAAAACAGCAGTCACAGGCGATTGAGCGAACTCAGCAAGCGTATTTTGCCCAAGTCAACCAGATTCAGCAAACATATAATCAGCAGGTGCAGGTACTGAACCAAAGTATGCAGCAGCAGCAACAGCAGCAGCAACAGCAAGCTGGGATGATGCAGCCTATGTCGCCTTTACAAAATGTTCCTCAATCAGCTAACAGCTCTGTATTCCATCCTCAATCAGGAGCGCTTGTAAACAGCCCAGCGATCAATGCAATGACAATGTCTTCTCCCTTGGCTCGCCCAGCGCAAGTCATGATGACAGCGCCAATGTCACCCCTGGGCGCCATGTCGATGACTGTGTCTGGTACGGTTCCAACAAACATGCTTCAGACAACTATGCCTGCTATTCCTACAAGTATTGTTAATGGAGCCCAGGCAGGTATGGTCCGTCCGAATGTCTCTGGAGTACCATCACCATTTTCCTCTATGGTTCCAGCGACTCATGTTTCGCAGGTATTCGATCCTGCTCAAGCTGCTGCTCAGTCCCCACAACATTTTGCTAATGGCAATCAGACAGGCATTGTCGATAGATCACTTACTCCTGGACGTGTTCCAAATGGCAACTCTGTAGGTGTGCATCCCAACATGTCTTCACCTTTGCCACCTGGCGCAAATGCCCAGGCAATGATGAACATGCTAATTCAACAACAGCAGCAGCAGCAGCAACAGAACCAAGGGCAAATGCATCAAAACATTCATGGAGCGCCCAAGCAAACAACTGGTACGCCTCTATCGCCTAACCCCGTTGGATCTCCTCCTGTTAGCAGCGCGTCGGCTGCTGGTCAAAATGGACATCCTCCATCAAGCGCAAATTCTGGCTCTACGCCAAATGCAAACGCTGTCCAAAGCCAGCAGGCTTTAGAGACATGGAAAAAGATTACGCGCGTGTTTATTACACATGGTAATTCACGCATTTCTAGAGACCTGGGCATTCAGCTCGCCACGCCTGACTCGAGCATGTTTTTGCATGTTTCTCTTAGCGATATAGATAGTAACCATGCGCTGTGCGTGCCTCAGTCTGCTAGCACCATTCTGCTGCGGCCTACGCCTGGTCCTCTGAACAGCAACGGAAAGACATTGCTTGTTCTCTCTGCTAATGGCCGTCGCTATCTTCCTCGCGTGATTGCAGACAGCAACGCTCAGCTCAGCGACAACGGCATCAATGAGGATTCGCGGTCGCTGGCAAGCGATGACAACGAAAGGGATGAATCTGTTTCAATTGGCGCATTGGTCCGCAGCGCTAACTATGCATATGAGGTTCCCCTTCAAACAGGCATGAACTTTATTGATGTCGAGGTCCTTGTGGCCGACTGGAAGCCAGAGACCTTTTTGAACGACAATACAGACCAGCAGGTGCCTCCAGCTCAGTCTCCAAGCACTGCAACACCAAAACCAGTGTCTAAACATTACTTGTTTTTCCTAACTCGCACTTGAATCATCAACCTTTGTCAATCAAAATCCCTATCATTTATCGATGTTTTCATTTTCTTTTTTATTTCTTCTTTTTTTCCATTTCATTTATTTTTTTTTTGGCAAACTCAAATGAAGTCTACATAAAGTGAATGCCAATGTTTTCGCTTTGTGCGTAACGCATTATATCTTTGAGATCGCAGTTGATTTGAAGCAGATCTCTTGCTGAAACTTGTGCAGAGAAGTCCTTGAGCGCTACAGGGAAAATATCGCTTGTTCTGTATGGAGCATTTATGCCAGAGTCAATCTTGTCATCGACAACAATCGATTTGTAACCCGTGGCCGAGTGGATGAATATACCGCTGCGACATATGATAATAACGTGCATTTCTTCCTGGACAGCGTCCCAGATCTTTTCGATATGTGATGGGCGAACACGAGTCCACTTAGTGCCAATAAAAACTCTAGGGAATACAGGTTTGAAATATACGGGAATACACGATTCGTTGTAAATGTAAATATCGTGTATCGTGTTCATTTTTTTTCTAGTTAACAGGTTTTAAAAAAATATATAAAAAATGGCTATTAAAGAGAAAAATGAATGAAATGCTTGATTGTGTCATCTTAAATGCGTGGTTTCTCATTTGTATATATGCTACTTAAAGCAAAATACAGTAGATAATTTTATCAATTCAAACTATGTTTTCAATAATTATTTATCACCATTGATAAATCCTTTTTAAACTTCGAGCTCTAGCTTTCCGCTTTTGTTAAATACCTGCTCGCTTATTGATTTTGTATTATTTTGTAGCTTGCCATTGAAATAAAGCTTAGAATTTTTGCAGCCAACCAAATAACGACCCAGCAGCATAAAGATCTCACTTATCCTGATGTTATCATGAACCAATACCTCAGTGAATGGTTTACTTTGCCCTTAGTAAAAAAACTTGTTGCTGATAAAGATGAGGCATATTTATATAATAGTAGCTCTTGCGGCCTTTTGGTATATTTAAAAATGTTTCTAGGTTGTTATCACTTGCGGAGCTGCCAAGGTTGTCAAAGAACAATACATTATTGCACTCAAAAATTATATTTTTACTCGAGCGAATTGAATACAACTTTTGTGTGAATTCTTTTTATCACCCTCATTTGTGTATTCAGATGAAAGCTATAGGGTATCGACGCGCCTTTACGGCTGTCAACAAAGAATAACAATAACACTTTGAGTCATACTCATTGAGAAAAGTTTCAGATATTTCTTCTACTATTAGATTAAAAATACTGAGGAGTCAGAAATTTTGGAATAATTTACGTTTTTTACTTGTAGAGTAACCAGAAAATCTTGCTTCTTTTATATCTCTACAACAAATGCAATCCTTACGCCTATAATTGCTTTACATTCTTTTTTTGACCTGGGTTCTTGTCAAGACAAAAGAAATTTGGTAAATATACTTTCTACAAATAGCTCCTTTTCTTTAATCGATTATTAAGTAAAATAAAATAGAAAATGCAGCCTTTGAATTATTAATTTACTTTTCAAAAATCTAGCAATGGCTTTGCGTTTCTTCATAAAATGAACGCAATTTAACCTATCGATTGCACGATGGGAACTCGATTCTGCTACTTAATTAGCTGAGTAAAGCAGTGTAAAAAAACAACTATAAAGTCATAACGATTTTTCTTCAGCTTCGATGTTTGCAAGAGACTGCTTTACCAACGAAACCCTACATGTCAGATTAAAAAATAATAGAAGAGTTTGAATCCACAGATTCAGATACATTTTATAATAAAACTTTCTGTACACATTGCTTATTTTTTTTTTCTTCTTCAAATGTTGCGATCTCAAAATGACATGATATGATGGCATACCTTGTTGACAGAGCATGAGCATCGCGCTGAATAATAGAAAACTGTTTTCGGTGGCTCATAAGCGACGATTCAGCATTAGGCACCGAGTCAACTGCTTTTTCTCTACAGAGTCCCAAAAATAAAAATAAAACAAAAAAGGGGTTCAAAGAAACTTTAAAATTAGTTTTAAATAAAGGGGGAAAGAAAATTTGCACCATCAAAAGACTTGATTTCGTTCAATGGCTCTTAATTTAAAAATAACAAAGTTGACTTTTACCTTTTTAAAGCAATACCTTTCACCAACAGCTCGTTGGTTGACTGATTCTCCTTCTTCTCTTCATCCCCATCATCGTTTTCCTCGCTAGCATTGCTCTTGGTATTTGTTTTCCACTCGAATTCTGAAACCATGAATGACGATGTTAATGACTGTACGTTAACAGGGCGCGAGCCATCATTGGAAAAATCGACGACCACAGCCAGCGCACCGTCATCGGCACCAACAGGAGCTGGGTCATCTTCAAACAGATATGTGACGTTGCTAACAGGGTATGTCAGTCCCTGTGCCTCGTCTCGAAGCTGAAAATGTATGTCTTTTGGGATATTTGCGCTAGCCATCAATATGTAATATACGATATTGTCAAAAAAGAACAGCTGAAACACAAAAAATAATTATCAATAATTGCTTCTTTTTCTTTTGCGCAAAACGAAAATTGCAATACAAAATAAATAAATAAGAAAGCAAATGACATATGCGCATTATGGCCAGATCTCATGCCTTAAAAAGGAAAAGGATGCTGGTTCTTTTCAAGCTTTTGTTTACAGCCAAAAACTGGAATACTGTTAAAAATGTAGTAGAGGAAAAGTTGAAAAAAAAACAGAACAAAAATATAAAGCGACATCTAGAGATAGAGACCTTCGGGAGTTCCCTCACTCTTCCGGTATAGAACCTTTTCACGCGCCTTCCTAAGGTCCTCATTGCACACCTTCATTCTGCGCTCGCGAAGCGCTAGTAGACCAGCCTCTGTGCATATAGCCTTAATATCAGCACCAGAGAGATCGTCCTTTGACATAACAAACTCTTCGAGATCAACGTCTTCAGACAGCGTCATGCGCGAGGTATGAATGCCAAAAATATGGCGCTTGGTCTTGACATCGGGCAGCGGGAACTCGATCTTGCGATCAATTCGACCAGGACGGATGAGGGCAGGGTCTAGCGACTCAATCTTGTTTGTAGCCATAATGACTTTGACATCGCCACGCGAGTCGAAGCCATCGAGCTGGTTCAAAAGCTCGAGCATAGTACGCTGGATTTCCTTTTCGCCTCCGGAATTCGAGTCGTAGCGCTTTGTTCCGATAGCATCGATTTCGTCGATAAACACAATCGAGGGCGCGTTCTCCTCTGCTACTCGGAAAAGCTCGCGTACAAGCTTTGGACCGTCGCCAAGGTACTTTTGAATTAGCTCTGAGCCCACTACGCGAAGGAATGTAGCTGATGTTTGGTTAGCGACAGCCTTGGCCAGAAGAGTCTTTCCAGTACCGGGCACGCCATACAGTATAACACCCTTTGGCGGCTTGATGCCCATCTCCTCGTACAGCTCTGGATGGGTAAGTGGCAGCTCAACGGCCTCTTTAATCTCTTGGATCTGCTGCTCCAGACCACCGACATCGGCATATGACTCTGTAGGGGCCTTCTCAAGCTTCATAACGCTGACCATAGGATCTGCGTCGTCCTGGAGCACACCAATGACCGCCATGGTCTTGTTGTGCATCAGGACCGAGCATCCAGGCTCCAGCTGATCTTTGTCAACAAAAGAGAGCAGGTTTACATAGTACTCGGGACCTGTAGACGTCGAAACAATGACATGATCATCGTCAATAACCTCCTCAAGCGAGCCTACAGTCATCGGCGATCCACGCATGTCCTCGACACGCTGGCGCTCTTCCTGAGTCTTCTCCTCTTGCGGCTTAAGAAGCTGCTGGTTTTGAACATACTCCTCCTCCATAAGCAGATAGTCGTTTATTCTTTTAAGCTTGAGAAGCTTTAGGTTGCAGCGCGTTGTCGGATACACTTTTGGAAGCTTGACCACGCCATCTGCTCCCTTCTTCTTTTTACGCTGGCCTACTGTCGTTGGCAGAGGCGGCTGCCAGGTTTTCTTGTCCTTGTCCTTCTTCTTGTCCTTGTTGCCGCCAGGAGGTCCTCCTGGAAAACCAGACTGTGCGTTACCCTATAACCCAAACTTATATAAATTCAAAAATTAGTAAAAAAAAAAAAAACAGCTGCATTTCGTTCAACTAAATTTAGGCACCTTGCTGTACAATACTTTTTTTTTTTTAAAAAATAGATATTGGCGATATCTTGATTTGTTGAGGAGAATCCCAATGTCATACCATTATGCTAGTTCGCTCTAGTAAAACCGACTGAAACAAAATTGAATATAACAGATGAAGAAAGAGCTCAAAAAGTAGAAGAATTGAAGAGTAATATATCCAAAAATAAAAAATAAAGTAAAATAAACCTCGCTTTTCTAGCAGTTTTTTTTTTGCTTATTCGTGTTTATGAGAAAGATGACGGTGACAAACAGAGCAACACATTCGCTTATTTTTCAATGCATGCGTAATGGCTCATTGATTTAAAAATTAAAAATCCTTGATCGCGATCAAATCGCTGACAATAATTTTTTGGGGGAGTAAAAAAAGTGAGAAAGAGAGAAAGAAAAGGTCTTAGAACCAAGAACCAGCCCAACAACTTATCTATTTGCTTCTTTTTAATGTTAACCAGATAAAGCAAATTTATCTTTTTTTATATATATATATTTTCTTTATTTAATTTGCCCAGTGGTCTTTTAAGGCAGTCTGCTCTCTATCAGGATACTACTCGTGGCTTCTATTTAGTTGGCACCTCTTAATTTTTAATTTGTTTTATGCACTTTGACTTGAGCAGCTTGTATCAAGGAGGAATATAAATAGATATGTCTATCTTTTCAGTGTTTTCGCGCGGAGGATCCGGATCCCCGGATCAGCAGAAAGAAGGCGAACAGAAGCAGGCACCACAGGAAAGCCAGCAGCAGCAGCAGCAGTATGGGTCGATGTCGCCGAATAGCAGCACCACACTTCTCTCTGACAGCCAGGTAGAGAGCAACTCCAAAAGCTACTACCAGGTGGCACCCACTACATCGACATCCCGGCCATCGAACCAATCAGCTACATCTCTTGCTCTGGACCAGATGCAGGGCGGTGTTTCCGAGTTCTTGAGTCAGGTTGACTTTTCCTCGCCGCAGCTTAACCCGATTGCTAGCGCTGGAGGCATTGAATATCTGAACCTTGAGGATGGGCCGATATACGCCAGCGGCGTGATGCCCAGCCGTGGGTGGAGCGATGATCTGTGCTACGGCACTGGAACTCTGTATATCATGGGTCTGGCAAGCGGTGGAGCCTGGGGATTTATGGAGGGCATGAAAAGCCAGCATGGCAGAAACTTTAAGCTCCGTCTAAACAGCGTGCTTAACTCGATGACTCGTCGTGGACCGTTTGTAGGAAACTCGCTGGGTGTTTTGGCCATGTTCTACAATAGCATTAACTCGGTTATTGGCGCTTACCGCGGCACCCGGGATCAGCTTAACAGTCTCGGCGCTGCAGGTATCAGCGGCATGCTTTTTAAGATTGGCAGCGGGCCTCGGGCAAGTCTGATCTCCAGCATTCTGTGCACCAGCGTAGTCGGAGCATACCATGTCAGTGTTTCGGCATATGCTAACTACAAGCAGAAAAAGGTAGCTGATATTTCGTTAACTTCGCCATCGGAACGCAAGCTTGCTGACATGCCCACCAACACAATGTAGAACCAGCATAACTTTTTTTACTTATTTAAAATGAAAAGCTTTTAGAACGGCACATTATTTTAATGCTAGTAAATCTTGTTCAGCTCTAGATATGTCGTCAACAAGGCGTATACTGTATGCATCTCTATGGAATTAGTCCACATACAAGTAAACAAAGAGGTGTATTCTGCGTTGTGAATATTCCTTTTTTATACTTTTCACACGAAAAACTGGTTATTGAAAAGAGCATTATTCAAATACATATCTTTACAAGTTTTCTTTTATACTGATGTCTGCGCTTTATGGATGCTTTAGCGCGCTAATTGTCGGTCGGCGCTACTATTCTGCCGAAGCAATACTTGGACAGAATATCATATTTGAGAGACAGCCATGCAACCCACACGATAAAAACGCAATAGCAGCAGTAGGCCACGGATCTGGGATTCTCGGCCATCTGCCTCGCTGGCTAGCACTGGTACTTGCCCCGTGCATGGACAAAATAGAATGCAGCCTTTTGGGCAGGGTATCAGGGATTGGAAATGCATATACAACGCCTGTCGAAATCGAGATCTATGCACCTCCTTCGGCATCAGACCAGCTCTTCAGAATGTTGGATAGCTATTGGCAAATGTGGCAGCTGAAGGCGCCGCCAGCTGTGCCTGAGCAAGAAATGTCTGATCTACAAGAACCTGACTCGAGTATCTACCTGAGCAGCCTCGAAGATGACTTTTTTGATTTCGGCATTGACCTTGACCTTGACATAGATCTTGATGCCGATGATATAGAGCAAAGAGTCTTTTCAGAGTCTCTTGTTTACCTTTGAAAAAAAAAATATATATGAATAAATTTTAGTGTTTTTTATATCTCTTATCAACTCATTTAAAAACACCATAAGCTGATCTTTTATTGCTTTTGGTACACCCAACAGAAAATTCCCAGCAACCTGGGACTGAGTAAAATTTGTAAGTTTCAGGCTGTTATGTCAAATTGCTGGTCCGGTACCATTTCCCTAGTCATTATTTGACCCAGGGAAAGCAGCGCCTTCTATGGAGCGCGGTTTTGCTTTTTCAAAATCTGACGCATACAAGTCGGCTCTGTTTTACTCTAGCCGTGATCAGTGCCGAAAAGCAGCCGAGAACAAGTTACCTAGCCTCTTTTTTCGCCAATTTCAATTGGGTCTTTTCAGTGCTTTGAAATTGGATAATAAGAGGCAACAGACTCTAAATAAAAATCAACCACCACAAAAAAAAAAAGTAAGAAAGATCTAAGAGGTTTAATGATAGTTACCAGTCAGCGACAGATGAGGCGTAGCTTTCTGCTTGACGCGCAGAAGACGCAGCTTGGCGCTTGAAATACTCCGCCTCAAATCCATTGGATCTGTCGACGCCATCCCATCTGTACCCCGGGCGTATATTGAAACGGTTAGGCGGGGCATATCCTTTATAAACAGGAAACCGTGTTCTTTCAGGCTTTTTGTTTTCAAGGAACTGCAAAGCAGGGTCGTCCCAATGCATTCTAGCGCGGTTCTCAGCATCGCGCATCTGAGCAACGTCGTTAGAGCTGCTGTTACCAGCAACACGCATGCTTTGGATAAGGTTGTGGCTTTGGATCCGTTCTCTCTGCTGGACCAAACCCTTGTTCCATTCGATCTGCTGTTTGCGCAGCTCTTTTTCTCTTTGTTTTTTCTCTGTGTTTTCAGCGTCGATTTTTTCGATATCCAGCTTTTTGCCCGTCTTGGGATCGCGATAGATGGTATCTGCGTCCTTGCCACTATTGTCACTGGAATCTTTCATCTGGCGCAAATATCGTTCATGTATTTTTTCGTTATCCTCTCTGATTTCCTGGGCAGTCAGTAAGCCGTATCTTTTGGCAGGTTCAGGCGATGGCGAGCGAGCAGGTTTTTGCTGTTTCTCAGAATCTCTGGGGTTGTGTGCTTGCTTTATTTCGCGAGTTTTTTGTTTATGCTGCTGCATTTGAAGCTCATGTTCTTTCTGACGCCTTAAGTTGTACTCGTCGATCAGCTCGGCGCCCTGAGCAATAACTGGGCGCTCATCCTCCTCTTCTTGATCTACCTCGTTATTGTTTTTCAAAGAGATATTTTTGGAACCCAGAACCTGCTTCCATGTCGATTCAATAGGTTTAAATACTTCTTTTTTGTTTGGTTTTGATATGCTACTAGCAGAGTCTGGGTTCGGGGAATGCGCAGATGAGGCTGTCGGGTCATTTGATAGTGAGGCGAACTCCGCCGCGTCGTGGTCTTCGTCGATTACTACGTTGATGCCAAAGGATGATTGCTGATGTGATTTGGGCTGTTGTTGCTTTTTGCTCTTTTTCTTTGTCTTTTCGGTGCTTGATCCGTCCGGTGCAGCGCCGTAGTGCTTTGCTAAATAGTCCTTAAGCGACATATCAAAATTCTTTTATTATACAACGATAGAAGCAAAAAAAAAAAAAGAAAAGAAAAGCAAATATGTTTATTTTCTCAGTTATTATTTTTTTGTGCTATCCTTGCCTTGTCACATTTATAAATAAATAAAATTGATGTTGTTAGAAAAAAGATAACAGCATTTTATGGGGAATGCCATTGTGACTCAATGATTAGATATTGCTAGAGAAATTCAGATCGCACCACCGTTGTTGTTTACATACAGGTTATGCATGCGCACCAATATGGTGCAAATGCGTATAGCGTCGTCCTCGGAGGCAGCTTCCAAGTCCACCGATTTCTCGCCCCCGTTCGTGCGCCTAGTAACCATAAGACGGATTTTTTTAGGCGATCTCTGGTTCCGCTTACACTCGATATTGCTGATATGAAAAGTCAGCGTTTTGGCAGACTCCGTACGGTGGTCCGCAGGCATCAGGGTGACGACCTCGCCGTCAATGACCAGCAGGCGGTCGTGGCGAGCAAACATCTGCGCGCGACGGATAACGCGGAAGGTGTAGTAGTGGGTGTTTGGCGGAGCGTCCTCAGCGACCAGAGCATTGGTGGGCTCTTCTGACCATCTTTTCTCATAGATGGCGAGGGATTCGGGAGGCGGGAGGGGCGCACCGATTTTCTGCAGACACAATTCGACGGCACTGGGAATCTGCGAGATGGCCAGGTCGGGGTTGCATACGATGAAGCGCGAGTCCTCGATGACGCCCAGGACATACTCGTCCTCTGAGAACGGTTTCTTGCGACGTACCTGGGCAAGCGCAGCACCAACAGTGGCATCGCTGTGGATCTCCACGGTGGTGGAATGCAGGGCGTCGCCCAGAATACGGATCCTTAGGAAGCGCGACTCGCCTGGTGCCGGTGCCGGTGCCGATGTGGGAGCTGAGGCTCCGGTGGAGCTCAAGGGAGGCAGGGTGCCGGCGTGGGCAGCGAGCAGCGAGGTGCCGACAAATATGCCCGCGGTGCTGGCTATGGCTACGCGCGACTGCTGCAGCACCACGGCGGAGAGTTGCTTGCGCGGAGAAATCTTATAGCGCAATTCGGAGCTGGAGACAGCGTTGGCAGAAGCGGGCTTTACAGCGTCGGAGTCCTGGCCAAGCGCAGATGCCGGGAGGAGCGAGTGGGGCCGGGCCATGCGTGGCGGCCGACCTTGGCGAACACGGACGGCCTCGTTGAGCTTGACCTGCTCAGGCGTGGCCAAGCACAAAGCAAACTCATCAAAGGCGAATTTTGCCACCTGTCTTGTACGGTCCAGCACAGGAAAATCATCATCGACTTGGCCGTCATCAGCGATATGCAGCACCCAGTGCACGACGTCCTGCACTTCCGAAGCTAGCGGCGGCGACCGCTGTTCCTCGACGTACTGGTGCAGAACAAAGCCGATTGCCTGTTCGACGGTGGCGGCGGCTCGCACGCGCACATCGAGGGCCTGCGACTTGACCGTGCTGCTTCCCTCGCCGTTGTAGAACACGAATACTTTGAGCGCAAACGGCGGTGCGCTGGCTCCTGTCTGGGCCACGCCGATGACGCCGAACTCCTCGGCAAACGGGTTGAAGCGCACGTCGATCTTTGTGGACAGCAGGGCGGCCAGGCCTGATGTTTTGGGCGGCGAGGGCGGAACATATGCGGCGACAGGCGCAGGAGTCGAGTCGTTCGAGCTGCTCGGTGCTGGCTGCCGGAGAGACGGCGCCGACGCGGGAGAAAGCAGTGGTGAAGATAGCGCCTGGAGCTTGCCGCCAGTGGGTTTCCTCAGCAGCGCCTCCTTTGACGCAGCAGCCTCTCCTGCGTTGGCCAGTGCAGATAGCGACGAGGCGCTGTTTGCGCGTGGATCCGAGACGCCGCGCGGACGCGAAGCTACAGCGGCGCCCTCGTGCGCCAGGTGGCTGTACTTGGCAGCAGACACGGCAGACGGCGCCTGGGTGGCAGACGAAAAGCTGGCAGAGAGAGGCGACGACGCAGGCACCGACGTGGCCAGCGTCGATGCGCGCTGCGCCAGCCGCGACGACCTGCGTGCGGGCTTTGCAGCGTCAGCTACACGGCCGTTGCCGATGGAGCTGGTACGGCTGCGCACGCTGGGGCTCGCAGGGCCGGGG
This sequence comes from Coemansia asiatica, assembly GCA_027478445.1. Taxonomy (NCBI): domain Eukaryota; kingdom Fungi; phylum Kickxellomycota; class Kickxellomycetes; order Kickxellales; family Kickxellaceae; genus Coemansia; species Coemansia asiatica. The sequence goes on along the minus strand of JANBOH010000002.1, from coordinate 8,194 downwards.
CTGGGGCTGGGACTGGGCGCCAGTGGCCGCTGCAGGCCGGGGCCAAAGCCAGGCAGACCGATCAGCGCGGGCGTGCGCGAAGAGCCCTCGTCGCCCTCGAGGTCGATGTCGATGTCGTCGTCGCTGTCGTCGGCGCCGAACAGCAGCGGCACGGGCGGCGCATGGAACGGCGCACCGGCACGCGGCGGAGGAAACATGCTGACGGGGCGGATGCTTGTTCGCGGGCCGTACCACGTATGCGTGCCGTTGCCGCGTCTCTGCCGCCTGCCGCCCTGCTCGCCGTCCTCGCCGCCGCTGCTGCTGCTGCTCTGGTCCCAGCTGGTCTCAGGAGCGCCGCCGACCCACCCCGACGCCTGGCTGGCCATCTGGTGCGGCACTTTTGCGCCCGCCGCATATGCCTCGGCCCATCTGCTGCGCTGGCCATGGGCCGCCTGGTGGTGTCTTTTGGCGGGGAGCGTCGCGCTGCGCTTGAGTCCCGGCGCCTGCGCTGCTCTGTCCTCGCGCAAGTTGGCCAGCGGGATCTTGAACGACGCATCGCTGCGCTTCGCCCGCCCCACGCCCGTCTTCCTGGGCGCCGCGTCCTGGCTCCTGTTGCTGTCCGACGACGACTTTGCGCTGGGGGCTGCCTCGAACATCGTGGTGACGTCAAAGTCGATGCCCAAAGCAATGGCGTCGCGCGACGAGCCCTTGCGCTTCATGTCGCTGGGCCGCTGCAGCCGGATCGTCGCCACGCTGTTGCTCTGCACGTGGCCCCGCCTGCCTCGCTCGCCCTGGGCCACTGCCGATGCCGCTGCGACTGCCTGCGTAGGCAGCACGTGCGCCAGCTGCGGCCTGTCCTGTGCGCCCGCGTGGATCGTGTCGAGCGAGCGCCTTGGCGGCATATCCGCAGGCCCCAGAGCCATCCGCCCGCTGTCTGAAAGCGACCCGTCATTGGCCTCGGCCACCATGGGCAGCGGCCGCGGCCTCACAGCGTCCAGGCTTCTTCGCAGCCCCGGCGGCTGCCCCGTCTGGTCCACGGGCTGCGCTGCAAAGTCTTCGAGCATCTCCGGGTGCTGCGGCACCACGCCCAGCCCCACCACCTCCTCGCGGCCCTCTCTTGTCGGCGCCACCTTTGCATTCCTGTTGGTGCGCTTGGCCCGTCCTGTGGCGCCCGTGCCGTCCGGGTACCTGGCGCTCGGCAGAGGGGGCTGCGCTGTCACATCGGCCGTGCCGCCTATCAGCGCCAGCCGGGGCGTCGGGCGCGCCGGGGGAAACGCCGAGCCAGAGTATAAATCCTGGTGGCGTTCCAGTTCGGGGCTGTGCGCGCAGTCGATTTCCGGGTAGTATCCGCATGCCATTATGTACGGGTTGGCCTGCGCGTTGTGTGCCACCTGTCGCCGTATCTCCGACGCCGACGTCTTGCGTCTTCCGCCCGGTGCCATCGGCGACGGAACACTGCCCTGCCGCGCTCTTTGTGCGCTGCCGGTGCCTGATGGTGGCGGCACAACGAGGTCGTCGAACGTCAGTATCCGCTCGCCTGTCGGGTCGTTTGACCGCAGAAACGACACCCGCAGCTGGTATATCAGAAACGTCGGGTCCTGCAGCAGCGCCATTTCAAGTAGTGGTGAACAGCTAGATTGGCCACAAAATAAGTAAATGAGAAAAATAAAAATAAAAATATTATAGCAAGTGGAATAAGCAAAAAAAAAAAAAAAATTGTGTAGTGGAAGGAGAAATAAAACACATCCCATTTTTTTTCTCATGAAAACCATGAGGATAACAACAACCACCCTGCATCTTTCTGATCAACTCGCTTTGACTACTTTCCTTCCTAGTTAATAAACTTTTCCTAACGATATTGTAAACACAGCAGCTCCTATAGCACATTGATCACACATGGAGCCCACTTCGTTTTTCTCGTTCCTCGATTCCTCCTCAAACGCCGCAAAAGCCCCGCCCACAACAGACGACTTTGTCTCAGCACACATCCAACCACACACCGCACCTGCACCCGCACAACAAAGCCTACCGCAGCCCCGTAACTCTGCTGCCAAGCAGACCAGGAGAAACACAAAGCAGCTGGCCAGTATGCACGACCAGATCCACCCGCTGATCCGCAACCGCTCGCTCGAGTCGCCAGAGGATATCGCCAAGTGGATAGCCGAGAGAAAAAAGAACTACCCGACTGAAGCCAACATCCGCAGAAAACAGCTCGACCAACAGCAGCAAACCCTATCTACTAAGCGCAAAAGATCTGAGGATGCCACTACTGATTCCAACCCGCTGGCATCGATGCTCTCGGCATATGCCACAGGATCCGACAACCAGGATACTAGCCATGACTCCGACTCTGACTCTGACTCCGACCCCGACTCCGACCCCGACTCCGACTCCGACTCCGACTCGTCAGATTCCAGCGCGCCAGAGACCGCGCCTTCCAAGCACTACGTGGCTCAGACGCCCCTGCGTCCTTCAAACATGGCGCCTGAAGCTGACCGCCGGGTCCTCCGCGTGTGCAAGTTTTTTTCAAAGGGCAGATGCAACAAGGGCGAAGCCTGTCCCTTCGCGCATCCTGACTCCATCAGGGCCCGCAACAAAGACGGCGGCTCTGGCAATGGCTCTGGTCACAAATCCGTTTCTTTGCTCGAGATGCTGCTGTCAAAGGACATCGAAAGAGAAAACTACCGCTTATTACAGTGCATCGAGTATATCCACCAGCACAACTTTTTAGACGTCCCCGTAGATTACCGCATAGTATATTAAACACTAAATAAAAGGAAAAAAATAACTCTAGTAGTTGTAAACCGGCATGATCTGATTGATCTTGAGGGGCTGTCGACATAGCGGACACTCGGGATGGCCCTGGCACCATTCAAACACACAGCTCCAGCAAAAAAGATGCCCGCATGGCGTCGATGCTGAGTATTTGCGAGGCGACAGACACAATGTGCATTTCTGCCTGCTTGTTGTAAACTGTTTTATAGCCTCGATATCCTTTTCAGTAGTGTCTAGCCTGGTCTCGGGCTCAGTCTCTTCGCACGTCTCGCCATCCTCGCCCTCCTCAACACTATCTTCTTGATCGTCGTTCTTCGCTAATCTGCTTGCCCGCAATACATCGTTTTTGCTGGCAGCCGGCACAGACCAACACAGGCTCTTTGGATCGACATCTGCGCCCTTCTCATAATCGTCATCATCCTCTTCCTCATCGCCATCCTCTCTCCCCACCACATTATCCCTTAACCAGCTGCGCATTTGCATGGTCCCCTGGACCAAAAGCTGGATACCCAGAAGTGCGCCAAGCACCTCGTATCCCGAGCCCTCCTCGCCCTGCCGAAGCTTGCGCATAAACACATACCTGATACCAGCCAGCCGCTTAGAAACTGTATAATACGCGCCTGTAAAATAAAACACAGCCAGATGCACCATCGATATCCTAGACAGAAGCCCACCAGACCTAGCAAACACAGACAACCGGCTAACAATCCTCTCAGCCATCCCCTGTTTTACCTGGCCCCTCGTCATCCGCCTTTTCTGCAGCCATCCGCGTACCACACCCAGCATCCGCTTAGCAATCCCAGTGGTGCCGCTTGCCTGCAAAATAACCATCAGAAGACGCCGTCCAAATGTGGGATAAGCCTGTGTCCTGTCTATCTGCATTATCCCACAGTACTCTTCGCCCAGCGTCTGCGCTCCCATCAGTGTGGTCAGTCCATAGTATATCATCCTGGACGCTACTTCGATCTCCTCCTGGTGCGTCGCTTGGTACCGCGCACCTTTTATCTCCCGCACCACGTCACTCAGATCGGACTTCAGACGTTGCTGGTAAAACAAGTCTTTCTGGGTCGAGCGTACTATGTCGGGCTGCCCCGAAAACGGAAAACTGAACGGAATGTGAGTCTGATACGCGCTCTCAAACGCTTTTTCTAGCGAGTCGTTCCGCGCTTCCTCGACGACTTGAACATTGACATTATTGCTGCTGCTATTGCCGCTGTCCACTACTGCAAGAATCTGTTGTTGACCCTCTTGTTGCAATGCCATAGCTATATCTGTCTATCAAAAAAAAATCAGAAATTCGAATTTTGTCAAAGTAAAAATAAATAAATCGTAAAAAAAAAGGCTATGAAATAAAAAGATGAAAATATGACTTGCACATGAAATCGGCCATAAAAAATAGACCGCCATTTTTCAAAGAAAAAAAAAAAAGTAAAAACCAAGGATCAGGCGCCCATTGCTCATTTGTCATATTTTTTTTGTGTTGATTACAAAAAAAAAAAAGAAACATATATATCATATCACTTCTTTGAGCGCCGGCTGAACCACGACCGACTCTTGCTGAGACTCGTGCGATGAGGCAGCTCTGGGGCCAGTGCTGTCAAAGAGCTACTGTTGTTGTTATTGCTATCGTATCTACCCTGGGCATGCCTTTGCTGAGTCTGGGTCTGATTCGAAGAATAAGGCGCTGATCCCATCAAAACAGGACTCATCGGTGCTGTGTCCGCGCCGCCATGAATCGATCTGGACGTCGATATCAGCGGTGGCGGACGCGTTGGCGCAACAAACAGTGTACCGGACTCTTCCCCAGATTCCCTTTTCTTGGACGAGTCTGCTAAAGACGCCGCGGCTGCTCCCAGATTGGGCATCGTCATCGACGGATGCAGAGCATTTGCCTCGGAATGCTGCTGCTCAGTGCCATTTGCAAGCCGACTTGCCTCGAGCGCTTTGGGTGCCGATCCAGATGTAGATGTGGATGCAGGGACGCTTTTCTCAGCGCTGGCGCCAAAGGGCCGAGGCAAGTCGTACTGCATCGGATCAAAGTCCGTGCGCTCGTAGAACAGCACGTATCCTGAACCAAAGCCAGGCAGATCGCCAAAGTAATTGTTCAGCTCGTTTTCCTGAATGATCTCGACACAGTCATCGTCGAAAAGCACCCATTTGTCGTCGCTCCTAACAATCGAGATATAGTGTCCATGGAACGGCCCTCCACCCAGATGAACGACTACGGCCGACAGCGAGTACAGATAGTCACCTGTCTCCTCCGTCGTGTTAGGCACGCGCAATTCGGTCGGAAAGTTGACCCTATAAGAAAGCTTGACATACCGACCCAGCCCCTCATGGTACTTGAACCGCTTCAAATGCAATGCAAGGATATTGGGCAACCTCTTAAGCCGCATACGTCGCTCAGCTTCCTGCAGTCCCCCACAGCTGTCGCAGTAAAACTTGTTGTTGTGGCAAAGCAATTCGCCAGCTGCAAACTGATTGAGACAATTGGTCACGGAGGTGTTCTCATGTATGTCGACTGAAACATCCAATATGCGCTCCTCTCGGCTAGTGACCCTCTCGCAGCTAAGACACCTGGTCTCGTTTGTTAGCAAACCCTCAAACAATGTGTGCACCCATGTTTTGCCATGAAACGGGTTCTCACCATGCAAAGGCGCACCGCTGCAAGTGCGAAGCCCCTTGTCCTTGCTTATCTTCTCGACGTTCTCGGCGATTTCGTTCAATAGATAGTTTAAAAACTCGTGTGCGTCTTGATGTGCATTGCTTCTGAATAGCTCGTTGGTCTCTTTAAGCTTCATCACCAGTCCCTGCGGAGACAGGCTGCCTGTGCGCTGAATTCTGGTAGAAATCAGCCAAAATAGATCCTTTAGCTCAGAGAACATGCTGCTTTCAATTCCGTATTTTGCAGAGCTCGATATGTCCTCCGTCAATATATCGATTGCTGAGCGCTCCTGCTGCTGTTGCTGTTGTTGTTCCTGAGCACCTGTTTTTACATCGTCTCTAGAAATCGGTCTAGCTGTCTCGCTTGTCTGCAGATGACCATCACCATTGTCTGCGGTGTCTTCAGACATTTTTAGTCCTGCTTTACTGTCATTAGACTCATTTGCAGCTACGGACACTGCAACAGAGGAAGTGATATCCGAGCCACTAGCGCTGTTCCCGCTTTTGTCTCTCTTCCACCTCAGCCCCGCTGCCCTTTCCTTTATCGATAAAAGCGTCCGACCTCTGCTCAGGTTGCCTATATTGTCCACAGCTGCATTGCCATGTCCGTTAGCTCCCAAACTCTCTGTGTTGCCAGAAGATGCAGTGGCAAGCGCAGCTGCAGATCTCTCGGGAGTCCGCAAACTTGTCTTTTTGCTTACATTCTCTAAAGCATCTTCACCCTGTAAAGGAGCTTTCGATCCAGCTGCTGGTCTTGGCTTCCAAGGAAGCGCTCGCGGATATGGATAGTTGTTGACGCAGTCGCGAAACGCCCTGCAAAAATAAAGCGACTCTAACACTGAGCTACAGTAGCACGTATTCCCGACGTTTATCAGCCCATAGTACCTATCATCATTATCCGGCCATTCGCTACTCGAGGACCCATTCGCACCTGTAGTCTAGACAGTGGAAAGAATGAAGAGAGTGAAAATGTATAAATAGACAAAGGGCTTTTAAATATTAGTTTCTGTCGCTTTATGCCAACAAATTGCCGTCTTTTTTCTTCTGTGCATATTAGAAATACATTACTAGTAGCGAATTGCCAATATTCCCGCTTCCGTTGCTGCCAGTGTTGTTGCTGCTGCTGCCGCCACTCATCCATTTCATAAACGACATTTTATTAAGGACAAATGAAGAATAAAAAGAAGAAATACAAAGTGCTTTTGATTCAGTAAGCGCAAATGAAAGTGAATGGACAGTGGGAGAGTATATAAAAATGAAAAAGAAACGAAAAGGCTCTGCAACTGAAAAATGTCAAAATGGCTTTATAAATTTTGGTTTTGTGATCATCACTTTTTTTTTAATTTTTTTCATGGCGCTTTGTTAACACTTTTTGCTTTTGTAACTTATTTTATATATCCTTTTTTATTGCTTAAATTTCGCGTTTTTATTTTGTTTTGCTTAGCTCATTTGTCTAGTTGCTGGGGTTTTAAAAAGAAAATGTCTTCAGAAAAGCCTCCGCTTTTTAAGCAAACATCGCAGTATCGCGACTGGCGCTTTACGCCTGAGTCACTAGCACAGCAGCGCGCAGCAAACAACAAAAAGGGAATAGAGCGCGTATTGCAGGGACTTCGCGAAGAGGCCCAAGTAGACGACGATCCCAGTATGTCAGAAACGCGCATAAACGAGGCCAAAAACAACTTGCTTACGCCTTCCGAAGAGCTCGAGCTTGTCGATTACTACCTTCAGATGGTTCACGTATACGCGCTCACCTATAAGCGCAACGGTCTTCTCAAGCCTGACGCCGTTAATAACGTCAAGGCCACGGCTATAAACTTTATCAAGAGATTCTATATCCACAATGTGGTCTTTGACTACCCGCCAAAGAGCATTATGCTGACTTGCTTTTATCTGGCTACAAAAGTTGAAAATGCGTTTGTCAAGATCGACGACTTTATCCGGCCATTGCAATCTGCTGAAATGAAGCGAGGCGGTAAGGCACAGACAAAGAACGAGGATATCTTGGATCTGGAGTTTGTGGTTATCCAGAGTCTGCAGTTTGAGCTGGCAGCGCATCATCCATACAGGCCAGCATATGGATTCTACCTGGACATGCAGGCGTACATTGAGGACAAAGGCTTGCTCAAGGAGGTATACGAAAAGACGCAGAGCTATATAGATCAGTCTCTTTACACCGACCTGGTGTTCTTCTACCAGCCTTCTCAGATTGCTCTGGGCGCATTCAAGCTGGCTGCCAAGGACAAGGACCTGGATATCGATCCCTACCTGACGCAGTGCTTCGAGGCCCGTCTGCTTGAGTCCTTATATACAATACTCGACGATATCCAGGATATCGTTTCTAATCGCAATCCGACAGCTGTTGACAAAGCACGGGAGATTGATCGCAAGCTTATTTTGTGTCGCAATCCAGAGAAGAATCCAAACAGCAAGCTGTACAAAAAGAAAGTTGCAGATCAGGGCGAAGTGCCCTACCAATCTGACTCGGAGTAGAATGCAAAAAAAAGGGGGTATCTTGGTTGCACTGACAATTTCCTCTTTTTTAAATAATGAATTCTTGTTTATAAACTTCATAAGAAATAAAAGGGATAAAAGTAAAGAAAGATAAGTAATGCGCAACGACAGTCAAAAATAAAAATAAAAAGAAATGAACAAGTGGAAGATGTCACAACCTTAATATTTGTCTTTTTTATTATCGTTCGTTCAACATATATAACATTACAGCATATCTAGCTGTAATAATGGCTCTGCTGGCCTTGCTGCTGCTGCTGTTGTTGCT